>VURO01021703.1:112139-127530 GCA_015108175.1 Pelvicachromis taeniatus
CTGGTGGCTCTGCTAAAGGCATTTGGAGAATACCCGGCTAAATACAGGTAAACACGACTTTCAACAGGAAGATTTTGTCATTCATGTAGGAAAAATAATAAGTAATTTTGTATATTTGCATTGCAGAATGTTTGTGTGGCGGTCCATGCTGTGCCTGCCAGAGAATCATGCCGCATACAGCAGTCTGACAGACAAAGGCCTGCATTCAGCCTTCCTCACTCTGCATGAGAAATATCCCATCAAAAGTCACAAACTTCTAAGAGGACTGCAGAGGTGCTCACACTTACACATATAATCCAATTCAATTCAGTGTTAATTATATAGAGCCAGGTCACAACAACAGTCACCTCAAGGCGCTTTATTTTGAAAGGTAAAGATGGAGTACCTATTTGAAAGAAACCTTAGCATTCACACAAAGCCCTGTGGGCAAACATTTGGTGACAGTGGGAAGGAAAAACTGCCATCCTCTGCAACCTGTGAGGGGAAAGAAAAGAGAGAGGAAGACAGAACAAAAGGCAAATATACACAGGTGTTGGTGTCTCTGTCCATCCACTGTTTGAAACAAGCCAATTAACCCATAAGAGCCCTGACCCAGTTTTACTGTCAAGGAAACTATGGGAGACTCAAGAACCACCACCACCAGATTTGTGTGCCTGAGATGACAGTATTAAGGATATCCTCTTTTTATGACATCATACAGTACCGAGATTTAACAAAACAAAACAAAACACTGAAACCTAGCATTTAGAGCAGTCCAAAACCTGAGCCTTTTGTTTACAGGGATTGCACTCACATGTACTTAGATGACCCAATTATTTAAATCTTTGGCTATGTTTAATGAGCACAGAACATTGTTGGAACATTATTTATGACAGTACATAAAGAAAAGTGTAAAAGACGCAAAAACATTGTGACTGCTTGTTTTGTCTTCTTCACAGGGTGTTGTCTGCTTTAGCTCACTGGGCAGCCATCTTTGGAGAGGTGGAGTACCTTCCTCTGGTATCTTTTCCTTTTGTCAAGCTGTTCCAGAACAATCCAATACTCTGCTTCGAAGTGGTGGCCACTGTCATAGGTACTTTCCTACAGTGCCCCATCATCACTGTGTTTTTGTAATATTACATCTACACACATTTGAAAGCTTGATCAGTCTGAGAATGGCACTGCTACAAGCATACGATCAGAAGACACTGCTGCTCAGTGTGTACAGACACTTCTGTTTGCTATATAAGTTTTATCCAAATACAAAACATTTATTATTATTTTTTAGTCAGCCGAATCTTTCACAGGAATCTCTACTGACTCAGTTGTTTGGTTGTGCAGTGAACTGGTGCCAGCACTGGTTCGAGTATTTCCCCAACCCTCCTCTGAACATCCTGAACATGACAGAGAACGTCCTGGCTCATCATGACAAGGAGCTGCTGCAGCACCTGGTGGACTGTGGCATTACTTCACAGGTAAGAGAAGTTGCAGAACCACAGAGAGGCTGTCGGATAATGTGCCATAAAATTGCGTGCTCTCAGTGGGATCACACGTTCTCTGCACTTTTTAAGTATCCACATTTTATTTCACTTCTCTGTGTGCTCTAGCTCTTTGTGTGGCCCCTGCTGGAGACCTTGTTCTCAGAGGTTCTGACTCGGGAAGAGTGGCTGAAACTGTTTGACAACATTTTCTCCAACCAGCCATCATTTCTGCTGATGGCCTGTGTGGCTTACATCATCTGTTGCCGTGAGCCTCTCCTCCTCTGCTCACAGAAGCAGGACTTTGAGGTACTTTTCCCCACCATTCTTTGGTCATCTATTCTAATCCAGAAAAACACAAATTAGGGCACATAATCAAGTTTTCTGTCCCTCCTACTTTGTAGTATTTCTTCCACCATCGTAACAACCTGGATGTTGGAGCAATGGTAAAGGAGGCCTACCGACTCATGAGCAGCACACCAGCTGACATCCATCCCAGGGCCATGCTCTCTGACTTTACACCACTGACCAAAGGCCAGTACCCTGTGTTCAACCATTACCCAGAATTCATAGTGGAATACCAAAGCAAAGAGAGGGAGAAGATACGATTGCAGGAGATGGAGTATCTCCGTGAGAGGTGAGAATATAACAAAATAATAATAATAAAAGAAGACAAAAAAATGTAATTTTGATGATAGTAAATATTAAAACTTAATATGAGGAGCGAGGAAGAAGGCATGA
This sequence comes from Pelvicachromis taeniatus, assembly GCA_015108175.1. Taxonomy (NCBI): domain Eukaryota; kingdom Metazoa; phylum Chordata; class Actinopteri; order Cichliformes; family Cichlidae; genus Pelvicachromis; species Pelvicachromis taeniatus. Next base: position 114,338 of record VURO01021703.1, read on the forward strand.
CATGTAAGTGTGTGTTCAGGCAGGAGCTGTCAGCAGTGCATGCAGATTTTTTACATCGCCATGCTGAAGAGGAGGCCTTTTATAAACAACAGGTAGATTCATTTTTCTGAATGCTAAAAGAAGTGTAATGATGTAATACTCAGACTGTGTAGAGTTCAACACAAACACACACTTAAAATTCCTGCAGTGAAAATAAAGGGAACCGTTTTTTACTGTTTTAATTGACTCTGTTTCAGGAGCTGCTGCAGAAAGCAGAAGAACAGCGCAGAAACATCCTGGCACAGGAAGAGGAGAAACTGACACAGCAGAGGGCAAAGTACACCACGCACCTTTGAAAATTAATTATGACTTGAATGAATGATGGGAGTTCAGAGAATGGGTTGGTGACACTGTTCTGTGTTGTTCAGGTTGGCCACCATGAAGAGAGAGCTTAAGGTGAAGGAGTTACAGCTGCTGGACACAACCAGAAGACGCTTTCTGAAACACCAGCAGGACCTGAGAGCCTCACAGATACAAAGACTAGACCAGGAGATCAGCAGGAAGGTAAATGCAGAAAGTTACACATATATACGTTTCCAGTTTCAGTCATTTATCTCATCATTGTTTAACATTCAAGAAATATACAATCAATTTCAAATAATTTTAAATGTCGTTGCCAGAGAGAAATCCTAAACCAAAAGCTGTAGCTAGCTATTTTACAATTATAGATTTAATATTTTGTAAGTATTTATATAATAAAGAGCATGAAGCAGTTATAGAGAAAAGCTGTCCATTTGGCTGGACCATTGGATAAGAAGTAATGTTTAGATGTGGATCATTTCCCCCCAGTTGTCTGCCACTTTGTTAGTAATCTGATTCATATAGTGGAAGTTTAACACATTATAAATCCTGCAATGGACTGTAACACCAAAATGACCAAAATGTATTGTCAGGGTGGTCACAGAGATTTATGTGCTTGTTGATATTTTGTGCTGCAGATGGATCTTTATGACCAGGAGACAGCTGCAGCAGTCCGTGACCTCGAGGTCAGACAGATGGAGATGGAGTTTCAAAGGAAACAACTTGAACAGGTGACAAACACCCTCCTGACTCCCTACCAACCTCACCTTCTCTTTCACTCTGCACTTCTTCCCTTTGTGTTAATACATTTCTTTCCAGCGGTGACTCTCATTGACCTGGAAAACAATTTCTAAGTTAAATGTGTTTCACAACCCAAGTTTTAGTTATAGCCAAAACAGTTACAGCTTCCAGTTAAATGCTCAATTAACGTCACTCAAGCATGAGACCTGTTATGCTTGGCGTAAAGTCTTTGTGCTGTTCATATATGTTTTCTGTTTCAAAATATGAAATGTAGTTTCACAGATGTTTATATGATTTCCAGCACTGTGACTGTTATTAAAAGTTCCACGGTCTAATCAGCTTTGCTGCTTTTCTTTCATGGTTTTGTCACCACTGTCTCAGCGCTTGTTGACAGAGCAGGAGCGTGCAGGACGAGAGGATGAGGAGCAAGTGGAGAGGAGAACGAGGCAGGCAGAAAGAGAGGGAGAGAGCTGCCCAGAGCTGCTGCATAACGCTGAGAAAGACGTGCAGGCTAGTTACACATTTCAGTGTAATTGTCAGACATGAAGTCTTGTGTCCATCTGGCTTTTCAACAGAAGCAGCACAGTCACCTAAATCGTATTTCTCCACAAACACACAGAACCTGGGGGAGTCCCTCGCAGGGGCAAGCCAGCTGGGCCTGGAGTCAGACTGCAGAGAGGTGAAGGAACGCCTGCAGGAGGCTCACTCTGAGCAGGACAGAGCAAGAGAGAGACTGACAGAGACGGACACTGTGGGAGATGTGGCAGGAAGGAAGGTGAGACCAACATGCAGAGTTGGCAAAAGTACAGACATTCTGTACTTATGTAGAAGTACAGATACTAGTGATCAAAATTTAGTCCTGATTAATTTTCTTTCCTCAAATAAAAGTAGAAAAGTACCAGTTCTAAAATGTACTCAAAGTAAAAATATACAAGTAACTATTATGCTATTTTTATGCACAGTTAGCTAAACTGTGTGTTATATTGAAGTAATAATAAAATAATATCAGTACATATAAATACAAACTTAATTTCAGTCTAAATTTTAATTCTAATAAATGTACTCCGCTTTAAACAGGTAGTTAGAGCATGAGCAGAAAAACATTTGCTGTTTGTTGTTGCATACAGTGTAGAGGGTGACTTTACCTCTAAACACAGTGCAGTAACAAAGTATTTGTCCTTTGTTACTTCCCACCTCTGGAAACATGACGGTTTTTGTTAACATACCAGTTTTCATTAAAGCTGCAAAAGGTTGATCGAGTAATTCAAAGAACTCAATTATAGAAAATTCTAGACACAAATTTTTTGCTGTGTTGCCTCATTTCATGAACTGTGAGCAGTTCACCAACGTTTGTGACTAAAAACAGACCTTTCTATCACAGTGATACCTGCAGCAAGCAGCCAGGGGTGAATCTAAAGGGGGTTGGGCATATTCATTTCAATGCTTTTGTACATTGCATGTATACTTTGACATTACTGTACTTGAGATTGCTTATTTGTTTTTTCATAGAAAAATGTTTTCTTTAAAACTTAATTGATGAAATAATGAATGAAATTCTTGATTAGTAAAATAATTGATTGCTGCAGCCCTCGTTTTTATTATGTATCGACTTGAAAAGGTGACATAATATATGAGTTTTTATTGGGCTTTTGTGTGAGACGCTGTCGTGTAATGTAATATTGAGCATTATTCATTTAACCAATCAGTGCTTGTTAATTTGCAGTGGGATGAAGTGATGATGCTCAGAGCTCTGTTACCGGATCATCGGCAACCATGCTCTTCAGCATTCACAGGTATTACCCCCCACCACACACACACACGCACGCGCGCTCACAGTTTGTTATTCAGACTCATCTCAGTGTATTTATTGTGTATCAGATGGGCAGAGGCAGACGGGGATAACATCACCATGTTTGAGTCGAGACCCTCTTCACAGACACGGTGCCATCGCCCCTGTCAGGACTAACTCTGTCACCGCTCCAAAACCAGCAGGAAGTCAGCTGGTGTGTCTGAACAGCAGCTCACCATCAGAGAGCACCTCCACCAACTGTAAGTCCTTGTTATCACCATGTTTTATTATTTTTTATAAATGAAGTTGAAAAAAATATTTCGTCATTGGTTTACCGGAGCTGGGTAATATATCAAGGTGATAATCTACTTCAACCACCACATGAAAATAATCTGTTACTGACCTGTCACGTGTTGGAGCACAACTGCAAATTCTGTGAAGCAGCCTTCCTTCTATCCTCCTTTGCGAAATGTGTTTTTGTATCAGTAATCCTTTCTTTCTTTTCCTGTCAGTCTCACTGGACCGAGGTCGGGCCCAGCTGGACAGCAGTGAGAGAGAACTGCTGAAGGAAATCAGAGAACTGAGACAGAAGCTGGCAGCAAGAGCCAGAGAGGGCAGCTCTGCCTCCTCACAGTCTGTCCACACACTGTCCTCTTTCTCCCAGTGACCACAAACTCCTTCAAACTCTGGCTTCACAGTCACAGAAACATATTCTTATCTCGAGCTTGCTGGAACAGACAGACAGTGAATCAGACCGATTAGCTAACTGCTCCCAAAGAATTTTGATGCCATCCATCCACCTTAAAGTACAAATGCAGCTGGAATCAAACAGCTTTCACTCTTCTTCTTCATGAAAACGCGTGTTTTCATTCAAAACACCAGTCGAGAACAGAAACAGGTTATTTCAGATTCTAGCTTTGTTTTTATGCTTCATGTCATGTGCACATTGTTGCTCACATCAACCTGTAATGTTTGGGTGGTTCTCTCATAAAGTATCTGCAAGCAAAGACCAGCTTTGACTATTTTTTGTCTTTCTTTAAGCAGTGTGACTTTAGCTGATGGCTGTGCGAGACCATCTGACATCATCTGACTCGGTGCTGTGTGTAACGGACTCACACACTTCTTCTGCAGAGTCCATAGTGAAGAATAAACTGTTTAAATTTGCTGTCATGTTTTTTTTGTTTTTTTTATAGATGTGTAGTTCTTACATGTTTGTTTTTTACTTTAATGAATTTTGTATTTGCTTTATTTAAAATCTATTTGCATAAAAACATTTAAAAATCTGATCTTTGTGTCATTGTGACTTTATCACAGCAATGTATTTAAAAAAAAAACGAATTTAAATATCTGCAGTAACACTTTTCTATAGTCAGAATGCATTTAGGTTGGGTTATAATGTAGATGAGAGGATTTATGATTGATTAGAGTTAGAGATTAGACTCTACTAAAGCAGAAGTACAAAAACACTGTCCTGTGGGCTTCTCACTGTCTGGGTGTGCCGTTAACTGTCATCACTTTTGGTCCTGTGAGCATCCAGGTGTTATTTGACGTGAGCTGAACTGACAGCAATCTCCATTCCTGTTACTCACTGCTTTCTATCCCTCCACCCATGTTTTATCTGTGCTCACCTGCTGTGTATCACTCTGTTATCACTCTTTCCTTTCATGGGAAGAAAACTGCAAGGCATGCTCTGCTCTGTCGTCACTGACACGGTTAATTAACAAACAAAAGCACAAACAGGGAGGTATTGGAGCCACAGAATCGTATCTAAAAGCAGAATTTCATTTCTTTGAATGATGTCTCATTTTACACACTAATATTTTTGTTCTATCTTTGCATCATTTCCTGTGAATTTCTTTGTTTACCTGCAGTTACACACTGGAAGGTCAGTGTCTTATGCCAACAGTCTGACTGACTCACTTTTCACCTGTCACCTCTCATCATGTTTTAGGAAACCACCTTGCCCTCAGCAGGGGTGGATCTACCTTTCTCTCTTTACCTGTCTGTGTGTCTGAATCAGAAGAGCTCTCTTAGAGAAACTATTCTGCAGAGCTGTAACGTCAGCATGCTAACTTTCCTCTAACCTGAGAATAAGGGATTTTATCTATGGATGCCTCCAACAGTGTGTCTGCGCTGTGGTACAGGAGGTCCAAGCCTCTGGGGAAGGTGAGGCGACGTCTCCAAGACCTCCGCATCCCTTCCTCCTCCTGCTATGATTTCATATCTAGCAGCTCCACAGGGGACCTGAGCCACAACGAGAGCGCTCGTCTTGCAGCGGACTGTCTGCTCAGCCGGGGCTTGGAGGAATACCACGAGGTGTTGAGAGCAGAGGGAGAAGTGGACTTTTTGTCAGAGCCAGAGAAGAATTACATCCTGAAGAATGGGAGGGATAGTCACACAGGTTAGAAATGTTTCTGTACATCTTTAACTCTCCCATTATCTCATGCTCTCTGCAGGCTGCAGTACTGAAAACAAGATTAAACTGATACAGTGGATACAAAAATCAAATGATTGCTCGTAGGTCGAGTTGCTTTAAATGGTTTTCTGCCTCACGTAGATGATCCTGGTGAGCAGTATGATGATGGCAAAGAGTTGGAGAGTTTATCTGCTGGCTCCACGTTTCCCACACAGTGCTCTGAAGTGTCAGCAGACAGTGATCGTACCCTGGTAGAGTCTGTGGGTCAGTGCACTTATTTTGGGCAATTTATAATTGAGCTTTCTTTTGCAGTTTGCTGCTGTTTACAGTTTTCTTTTGCTCCTTCTTATTAGATGTGAAATCGAGTGGGCCTGTGTTGGGTAAACAGATGATTCAGGTTGTCTTCCCCTCAGACTGCAGGGCAGCTGGCATGAAAGACCTGGTCAGGCAGTTCATCAGAAAGGCTAAAACGGTATGCCTGGAGGTGTTTGTGTGTTTCTTTGTGCATATGTGTACATGTAAAAAGGAATATATCGTGCACATGAGAAAACAAAAGGCAGTGTTGGATCTTGTGAGCTGAGGCAGTGTGAGTGATGTCTGTCACTGCAGGTGTTTGGTAAAGTGATTCATCCAAAAACTCATGACCACGTGTGTTTAGGCCCTCGCTATAGTGGTGGACAGCTTCAGTGACGTGGAGCTGCTTTGTGATCTTCTGGAGGCGAGCAAGAAAAGAAACGTGTCTGTACATCTGCTGTTGGACCAGCTGAACCTGAACCTGTTTGTTAGCATGTGGCAGGACCTCAAACTCAACAGTAAAAACTTTCCTGTGAGTCCACTCGTCATTCTCTTTCTCACTACCCACTTCTCTTCATTAATAGCGCTTTTTTGTTTGCAACATTATCCTCAAGAAATCATAAGTAAAAATTTTAAGTATCCATCTACATGCTTTATATCTTGTTCTTCTTTATGTCGCAACCTTAAATCAAGCCTTTCAGAGAGCCACAGTACACTGCGTTCCAAATTATTATGCGTATGATATTTTTCTCCGATTTTCCTTACTAGTCGATTCAAATGACAGTCAGCTTAATTTTCGAGTCATCAACCATTAGAGTATGATTCAAATGTTGCTGAACAAGCCTCCCAATGAAAACAGTATGTTTTTCAAAAATAACAAACTTAAAATGCACTGTTCCAAATTACTACGCAGTTTCAAAACATTTTAGAAGCTGTAAAGAACTGAAAATAGCCATTTGTTGAATTTGCAGCATTAGGAGATCATATTTACTGAAATCAAAGCTATTTTAGTCAAAAACATCTCAACATCTTATGTTACATATTAACATAGGACCCCTTATTTGATAGCAGTTTGACAATTCTTGCATCCATGGGGCATCAATGGTCTTCATGTAGTTCTGGGCCCACTGCAGCCGTTTCTGCTTGTGAGCATTGGTTAGGGGTGGCCAAATGAAAAGTTTATGCACAACTGCAAGACCTCGTGGGGCTCCAGAGGCACATTCAAATATCTGTTTGCTGCTTTGTAATGGTCTTTTAGCAGCTGCTGTCTTAATTTGATGTATTTGTCTGGCAGAAACCTTCCTCATTGTGCCTTCATCTGAACGAACCCGTGTGTGCTGTGACTCAGCCACAAATCTCTTAACAGTACGGTGATCACGCTTAAGTTTTCGTGAAATATCTAAGGTTTTCATTCCTTGTCCAAGGCATTCAACTGTTTAATGCTTTTCAACAGCAGAGAGATCCTTTTTCTTTCCCATATTGCTTGAAAATGGTGGTCTGCTTAATGTGGAACATCCTTCTTTAGTAGTTTTTCCTTTAATTGGGCTCACCTGGCAAACTAATTATCATAGGTGTCCGAGATTGATTTCAGTGATCCAAAGAGACCTCAGCCATCCATGAGTTTAATTGAGAAAAAAAAAAAAACATATTTAAATTTTATGACACTTAAATACAATTTGCATAATAATTTGGAACGCGGTGTATCTGTGATGCAGCAGTACGGCACAAACAAACACTGTGCATGGAAAGCACCTTCACCAGGCTGTATATGATGACTGTGCTGTTTTCCTTTTTGTCTAATTAGGTGTTTTTTCTTTCATGAACCAGCATTTGATCTTCAAGGGACTTTTCCTGAAACACGCTACTGCCCTGAATCCATGTAACAAAAATGACTGATGAATATGATCAATTGAGCCTTTAGCTACCACATGAAACCTTATGTCATCTTTAAATTATTAATTCAATTATAAATAATAAGCTCAACATTTACATTAACATTTTTTTTTAGAAGGAAGGGATTGTTGTCTTTCATTTTCTGTTGCAGATACCATTTTTTTCCCTTACCATTATAAGAGAATTTTGTAAAATGTCTTGTGTGAACAAGTCCAAAAAATGTTCCATGCACTCAGCCAGAAGCGATTTGATTAGAGGGAAGAGTGCAAATGATCAGCTAATCCTACTATTCAGCATCAGCTGTATGGTGCACACACACAAATAACCATAAATTAGCAAAGCGCTAATAAAATACTAGAATTTCACTCAACTAAACCTGAAGCAAGGGCTTCTTTGATGGTGTGTACCAGACAGCAAGTTTTATTATCAGTCAGATAATTCCATTAAAATGCTCCAAATGCCACAAACAGGTATTGATTGCAGTTATCACTTGCAAATTAGGGGGTTTTTTTCTCAGCCGTGAAGGTTGCTGCTTAAAAGACTGCTGATTCTCAAGTAAACAAACAATACATTATAATAGTGCTGTTCAATATCCAAAACAGATGTGTGTGTTTTTTTAACTGTTATATGGTGGCAGTGTACACCTGAAGTTGTGAGACTTCTGTGAGAATTATTTTACTAAATTATCAAGGTAAATATCTCCATCAATCAATGCTACAGCAGTAAAAATACAAATGCTACAGTTTTTTTTAAAATAATTGTGTCTGTGTGCACAGAAACTGTCAGTGCACAGCGTCTATGGACGGACCTACTGTGCAAAGACAGGCAGGAAGCTGAGAGGTCAGATTGCAGAGAGTTTTATCATCAGTGACTGGACAGAGGTGCTCACTGGTTCATGCAGGTATAAATATGCAGGAACACACACAGGATTATCAACATTTTCTGGATTTATTGTCTTTCATTTTCTGTTGCGCAATTAGCTAACTGTGTGCGTGCGTGCGTGTGTGTGTGTGTGTGTGTGTTTGATCCCTTCAGCTTCTCCTGGTTGTCCTGGCAGGTCCATCGGAGTCTTGCTGTTCTGTTAAAGGGCAGCACAGTTACACATTTCCTGCAGGAATTCCACAGGCTGCACACCACCTCCAAGCCCGTCCCTGGCTTTGTCACCTTCATCACTGTGCCGCATGCTCTTTGCCGACACTCCACATCACATGCAGCTCATCATAGCAACACTGGTATCAGTAAACAGACATCAAACCAGGCAGGTCTTCACTGGGTTTGGAATCAAAACACTGGAAACACTCAGACAAAAGCAGCAGGGACAGTTCTCTGTAAACCCCAGAGCTGGGAACTGGAGAGCAGCCGGGGGGATAACCAACCTCAGCACAGAGTAGACACCGGTTCACAAACCCAAAGAAAACCTCTGCAGCTGTACTCGAAGCCTTTGGTTCAACCAGGAATGGAGTGTAAGATGCAGAGTGAATCTGTGGAAAAGCCCAAATATATAACAGAAGCTGGACGCACAATGCATAATGAAAAAGAGAAGAGCGAATACCAGATTCAGAGTCACTCAAACCTGCCTGATTACGCCCACTACATCAGCACTACACCTGAAAAGAATGCAGCGATTCAAGAGTCAGACCCTTTGCACACTGTGTCCCGGACACACAGACAGCACAGGATTGTACTCTATGAAACAACTTTGAAGAATTCAATTCTTGATCCTGCAGACGTGGCTACTGAAGGACTCCTCTTTCAGAGGAACAGAAACATACTGGCAAACCCTCTGAGGACTGCTGCAGACCTGAACACACAGGGAGGACAGTGGAGCTCCTCACACAGTTTGAAACCCAAACTGGAACTTCCACAAGATAATCCCAAACTCCACCCTCCTCCAACACCACAACACAAACAAGCAAACACCACTCATCAGTTTCTTTTTACAATTCTAAGAGGACACACACCAGGTGTGCAAACCAAATTCTCTTTTCTAGAAACCAGCAGGCAGGCTCAGCCACAGAGGTACTGCCAGCCCCGGCTCCAGTTACAAACCATCACAGAGCCTCCAGGTTCAACAAGAGCTCATCTCAGGCCTCAGCTCCAGAAAGACCCAAAGCTCGTTCTTCCAGGTACAGCAAGCCAGATGAATCTTCAGTCCCACCCTTCCCAGCAGGCTAATCCCCCTCCGAGGCTTAATTGGAGCCCCCAGAATCATCCTGTGGAGCGTCACAGCTCCTTCAGGACCCCCCACGGGATGGGACAGATGACTGGCTGGAGGCCTTTACAGAGCAGCATGAATACACCATTGAGAAGGAGCAAGAGTATGAACGAGAGACGGACAGCAGGGTTCAGTCTAAACAGAACTTTTAACTAACTCTATGTTGGTGAATATTTATTCACCATAGACACACAGAAACTACAGCTATACAAACAACATAATGTCCTCATAAGTTTTGCTGAGCTTCTGTGATATTTTACTGTAAACCTCTTGAAATTATACTCTTCCAAGAGATGAACTGATTATCGCTACATAACTAAACTTTAAGTCCAGCAGCTGTATCTGTGTATTTTTTGTTAAAATAAAATGTATTCATCAAAAGTTGATGGTCTGTTACACGTTTTTAAGCTTAAGAAGGACTGCTGCTGTTGAAGGATTCTCAACAGGAGTCTGTAGGAGGCAGTAAGATGCTGTGATTTACACTTAAGCTTAAAAGTTTACAGAGAACTCACTGAAATTCAACATTTCAACCCCAGAGTGTTTTTGCAGAATATTACAAGATTTTCACCTCTGAGACATTTTTTTAATCATTTTTAATTATGTTACAAGTCAAGTTGCCATATATGGTTCCTCTCATTGTAATAGTTTAAGCAAATCATTCATTTTACTCACCATCAGTTCAATTTTATTTATTTAGCGCCAATTCAAAACAACTGTCACCGCAACTAGCTTTAAACTGTAACGTAAAGAGAGAGTTTGGCACGCGCGCACAGGTTTGCATCGGTGACACATTTATCTTGATTTAATGGGGAAGGCTGTAGGACGGTGGGAATCAAAGGGAGGGTATAAAAGAGGAAGTAGCAGCAGGTGTTCTATTCCTCTTTTTTGTGCTGATTAGTGGTAATTTTGGAAAGTAAAGAGTCTGAGAAGATTTAGTTGCCATTTACACACACTGTGGTTATATTGCCCTACAGCAGAGATTCAAGTCGTGATTAAGAGGACACTAGTCAAGTTGTGCAGCAAACGTAGCAGTCAGTTTGAGGACGGGCTGCACGTGTGATTGTGTCGCTGTTTTTCTTTTTCTCCTTTTGTTGCTCTTTCTCCTTAGTTGTTCTTAGTTTTAGAGTAAGGGTCGCATTTTAAAACTGATGCTTTTGGATTTGTGTTTGCTTTTTATGTTAACTGGGCCAGGTACAATATTAGTTGGGCGAGGTGCAATGCTGGGGCGCACAACTTATAGAAATTAGGCCTTGCATAAGTGCTTATGGTGAGTTGATTTGCTGTTGCAGCAGTTTCAATTACTTCCTTAGAGAAACACGTAGTGCATGTGATCACTGTGCCTGTGGTGTTGTATTCATGTGGGGTGGATTTGGTTTGTGTAAAAAAAAAAAAGAAGAAGAAAAAAAAAGGCACCTGCTTTCTGCTGGTGAGAACGAGTTATCAGGTCATTGTTACATTGTTGGCGGGTTGCACCATTAAAGGTACACCGTGGGTCGTTAGTGACCTTTTATTGTGATGTTCTCATTTTTTTGGAAACTGTTTTTTCTTTTCTTTTCTTTTAAAATAATAAAATTGGATACTGACCCCTTGTCCCGTTTATTCTGTGCTCGCTCCTGTGAGATCTGTGGACTGGAGGTTTGTATGTGTAGGATAAAGGTCTTGGTGTTTAAGGTGTGTTTTCGATCACTACATTGATAAGATCTTCCCCTCCTACAACTAAAACCTTGTAGAAGCAACTATCACAACCACTACAGACAGAAGACAAGATTTTATTTGGAGTTAGATTTCGGGCAATTTGTAAAGTAAATTGAACACACCCAAGGTAAAGAAGGAAGAGGAAATGGGTGGGAGCACAGCTGAAAAATAAAAAAAATAAAGGGGAAGGTTTTCCTAGGCTGAACCAGTGCCAGGGGTTAAAGGGCAGCAGGCTACACAGCTGCTGCAGAGACGACATCTTTGATCCTACAGCTCCAAAATGCTCGTAGATGCTGACCTTAGAGACAAAGTAAACATCATATTTGTACAGAATGATTGGGACTGTGAGCAAGAAAAGGGTGAAAAGGCTGTCTGTGTCAGGGATACTGGGAGCAACACAGAGGAACTGATTCTCCAATATTCAAGTTACTCCTAAAAGTATCAATAATTAAATGAAAGAAAAACAAACTCAGGCACTTCCAAACATTGTTATTGCTTCTATATAAAGTTTGTGTCATAATTGTCACGTGTCAGATGAATGAGACCTGACAAGGAGTCCAGTGTCATAGGCTGTTAAAATAGTAACAAAGTCAACACAGTAGTAAAATAGTTCCATTTATAATGTGAAAAATGGGTTTAGGTATGACAAACATGTTTCAGTGATAATTATCTTGAAAAAAAATGATACCATCATTCTTTATCCTTGTAATAAACAGCTTTGCTGTTGTAACATTTGCATTTTTTATTATTATTATTGTCATAAAGCCCGTTCCTGATGTGTATTTCCCTTTATTTCCTTTTGTGTGCAGGCTCTTGTGTTTAGAACAAAATACAAAAAATCTGAACGTTTAACTTTATTAGGTCTTAAAGACAAACTAAATGACAAAAGAAAGGCAAAAGAAAAAGTGTCAAATTGTTTTTAACTGTCAATAAATACACACAATGTAATACACTGCTGATTACATCTCTGCACTTTTGGCTGCGTGAAATGGAACCACAGAAATTCACTTTTTAATGAGACAACTTGTTGGGTCGGAAACACGGAAATGAGCAAACGAGGTTCAAGTCTCATGGAAATATTCAAATACTGATGCTGCTGATAAAAATGTAAATTGATTTTCATGAATGGACTCTGTTTATCAGCTATACAGATACCAGCTACAAACGACCTCCACGAGCACAGATTAAATTGAATGAGTACCTGATGGTTTCCTTGTCTCACAGCCAGGTCACCTCTGAACTTGTAGACTTTCTGCTTCTCCAGAGAATTTTCAGAATCCAGAGCAGCACTGTCACAAAACCACTGCAGAGAGGAACAACTTTACTACACAGCATGAAGCTGTTAGAGGATGCTGCTCAGTCAGTCACTGCCAGAGAAGTACATGTCTCCACTTTTGCCATGATGCAGCAGCTACTCAGCTTCCTCTATGTTTAAATGACAACATGATAATAATATTCATAATAATATTTATTATTATTATACAATTTACATTTGTGAATCTTTCTTTATGCTCGTATAAAGCTTGTACATCAGCATGTATTTTATATATCTCCATAAAAAAACTATGAAGAAATTTCAACTACTATCTGATCCCTTTTATGGAGCCATTATTATTATTATTATTATTATTATTATTATTATTATTATTATTATTATTATTATTATTATTATTATTATGTGTTGTCTTGCTGTGCACAAGACATATGTGGAACTATACAGATGTGTTTAAAGGAGACAATGTGAAACACAGATGCAGACACTGAATAACCTTGATAGAAACATCACACACTGGTGACTGCCTGAGCTGCCC
>VURO01021705.1:0-13949 GCA_015108175.1 Pelvicachromis taeniatus
TGTGTGTGTGTGTGTGTGTGTGTGTGTGTGTGTGTGTGTGTGTGTGTGTGTGTGTGTGTGTGTGTGTGTGTAACTACTGCGACTATAAACAATAAATTCTATAAATGTTTTTATTGGGTTAACTGAGCTGTTTTACTTTTTTGCTATTTAATTCTGCTTATTCTTTGTGTAATATTTTCCTTATTTAGGTATTTTGGCTAATTGTATTTTATTAAAATCTTCTGGTTCTTTTAAACTATTTTGTGAGAATTTGCATTAAATGTTTTGGCTGCTGTTACACAGTACTTGTAACTTTTTAGATAAAGTATATCTCATTTTAATCTCATCTAATTTTAATTTAATATTTCTTCTCTACTTGAATCTCTTTTTGCTGTAAGCCTGTAAGAGGGAAATTTTTTTTTTTTAAAAAACAACAACAAACCAAAATGTGAACATGGGTGGGTGCTTTGTGCAATAAACTTAATTGAATCACAATTTTTCCGGCACTTTGTTATGATTCTGATGATGCACCGTGCTTTGGATGACTTTTTCAAGTGTAGCATTAGGATAATGTTGCTGCAGCCTCTTTCAGTGTGCAGTAATTTGACTAACAATGACTGTAATGATCCATAATACATATTAATTAAGCTGCTGTGTTATCGTATGGTGCATGGCAGCCCTGGATTATGATAACCAATAGAAAATGTTATCCATTCCTCATTATTGAAAGCCTGTTATTACAATCACGCTTCACCAATTTATAAAATATCATCAGAAGTAATTTTGAGACGTTTATGTGTTTTTCCTTATCTAAAAATAAATCTGGCAAATTTATAGCTGATTTTTTAAGCAAATGGTGAGAGGTGATTAATCTATAATTAAAGCTTAAATAATCCAAATCTGCTCTTGCTCATCTTTGAGACTGTAGAATGACTTGAACTACTTCTGAACTTTGAGAATCCAGATGAAAGCACATGATAGCGATACTGTGAAATCAAACTGAAGAAGATACGGATCGAAAACTCGTCGACCACCCCATGGGTCGAAGCCTCACACTGATGTTTTCTCCTGGATCAAGGGTCATGATAAACCCATTACCCCACATTTAATTTTGAGAAAATGAATAACAGCATGCTAGGCCTTGTGGTTGCCATGAGTGCATGTGAAGCTGCTTATCGTCACAGATGGCATGTGACAACACACACAGGCATATTTGAGAATATCAGCATGTGATGGAGACTGTGAAACTGCAGTTGCACTCATGTGAGAAGGTCTGTGTCGGTGTAAATCTACACTGAACTGCTCTGTGGCTCCACGCTGACAGCAGCTATGATATGTCTTAATTAAGCTATTGTAACCCCATAAAATTTGACTAACAATGTGCACAAATGATGTCATCTAGAGGGCTGTTGTGTAAAACTATACATGAATCACCAAAAACTTGCAAGCAGGGATCTTGAGCCTACTTTTACACTACATGCCGGGGTGGATTATTCAACCATGACAATAATTGGGATTATTTGAGCAGATTACTTTATGTCACATGAGGACTGCTGCGGTGGTTACCTTATTGGTCTGACTAGCCTTAAAGGAAACATTACGACACATTACAACAAATCTATGATTAGTATTTTCGCCTGGTTAAGTTGTTCATTACATTTTCCACTGGATGGAGCTAAAATCAGGACATGTGAATATACTGTAGTGATTCTCAGATTCATGCACCTTAAAATAGCCCAACTTCCCTGCTCAGGGGTATTTAATGGCTATTTCTTTGACTTAACACGGGAGCCATAAAGTCAACACCTTACCTGGCTGACCTTGGGATCTCAAAGAACGCCCCCCCCCCAGAAATAATACTGGCAGCCTTGAAGCATTCATCGCTTCTTCTCTTCTTCTTGTTGCTGGTCTTTGCAAGTATGCAATAATCTTTAAGGAGAGAAACTGTGGCCACTGCAACATTATTATCGGTGAAATGAATGGAAACTGAATGAGTGAATGGAACTCGTAGTTTATTCTTTAAGCTGTCTGAAAAATACATGGGGACAGCTTAATGTCACCCACACCTGGAACATCTAGTACAGTAGAGGTGTTAAAGTACAGCGAGTTCCTCTCACATATTTGATGCTCCTGCCTGACTGAGACTGAGGTGTTATCACTGGAGCTGCCTTATATTTCAGCATATACCGTTAAACTATTCCTGAGATTCACAGTTTTGTCTCTTTTTACTGACTGACTCGTTTTAAGTTCCCAAACAAACATATAGTAATGATAGGCTGAGGGACTGAATTATGCTAGATGCCCAGCCCCCATTGGGGCCCTTCTCCCTTACTCCGGTTATTTAACTTTTCGCTCCACCCATGACATATTCGCGCTACTCAGACATATTTACTTAGCCTGCTTCCTTTCACTATGAAAGTTATTTCCCGGCCAGAGGACGAGAGACTGTGACATCTTTAAACCAACAGCCCAGTCTGCTTTTCCAACAGTAGTCGGCGTGCTGAGCCAGGAGCTAACCAGCAGCCCTCTCTCTCTGAGACCTGGGACACCGAGGAGAAGGGGAGAGCTCATTCCACCACACGGCAGTCATCCATGGCTCTGTGCAACGGAGACAGCAAGGTCAGTTGAGTGAGAGATACCCGGGGCTCCGGTATAAGGTAGCCCCGGTGACTTAGTGATAGGACCCGGGTTAGTGCTGTAGTAGTCCTCCCCCGGTTAATTTCGGCCTCTGTGTATCTTGGGGGTGGAAAGTTAAGAGAGCATGCAACGTTATCAACAGTACTGCTGAGGAGCAGTGTGCGCCTGTTGCAGTGTCACATTATACATGTTGCTCATAGCTGCTAACGAGCCGGACGTGATAACTAATTGATGTTAAACCGGGAAAAAAAGGTTTGACTGCCAGTAAACGTGGTTGCCCTTCTTTTATGGCGGACCCCCACCTCCAAGACACTTCAGCTCCAAGCACCGCGTGGGTTTTAGCATAGCTCCGCTAACCTAGCAGCTACTCACAGTGCTGCTAACAGGCTAACGCTCCTTACTACTGTTTATTCCAGCGGCGCGCTAGCTCACTACACTGATAAACTGTTAGCTAGCTGTGGCCGGGCGCTCATAGTTTGTAGTGACAGCACCGCAGAGCAAGAATATTGTTTTACGATAGCGTCTGTGTTCTTTTAGTAAACGGAAATTGTGCTTGTGCTGAACTAATTTACCTCAAGCGGTAGCTGTCACACTCCGTGCTAACGTACGTTAACTGTCAGTTTGCTAACGTCGTCACGAAGCTAGTGTGTGAGCCAACTTGTGGTTTACCTGTCTTAACAACTGGAGCGGCTTACAGCTGCTTTATCAGCTGATATGGTGAAGTTGGCTCTGAAACGATTGAGTGTTTATTTTCTTCTTTTTCTTGTGATTAGTGTGTTTCAGCCCATGTTATTGCCGGCTGTGCTTTAAAGGTTAAAATTGGAGGTGAGGGGGGGGTACCCAGCAAGTTGTTTTCAGAAACATTTACGGCGGAAGTTTCCCACTGACCACGTGGGATAATGTTTATCCCAATAATAATTTACTGAATTTAAACCAGTGTAGACTGGATGGCACAGTTCCCACAGAGCATGCACTCGCTTAAACAAATAACATTTGCATATAGATGAGTGCTGAGGATCACAGTTTGAACTGCTCCAAATACTGATATCTCAGTCTTGATAATGTCTGACTTGTGAGATTCATGTGATGGGCTGAATGGTTGCAGCACGTTTCACAAGATTTGCTGTCTGTCCCCTTTTCAGCTCACATGGCAACAATTATGTTAGGATTTATTGAGTCACAGCACTGGAGGAGCGTAAACTCAAGAAGGAATTAAGTTACCTTCTGTTGTCAGACCACTAGAACGCTAGTCACCTCACATTCTTCACTAATACTACTAAGTCTTCACTAATCTTTCTAAATGTATATCCACAGCTGGAGATCAGCAGTGCAGAGCAGAATGGGTCATGTGAAGGGGCGGTGGCGATCCTCGATGCCGGGGCGCAGTATGGGAAGGTGATTGACCGAAGAGTGCGAGAGCTGTGCGTACGCTCTGAAATCCTCCCTTTAGAGACCCCGGCCTTTGCTATCAGAGAACAGGGCTTCAGGTGAGCACATAAAAAGCATCTGTACCCGAGACATTGTATTTCATGCTTGTCATCATGTTTATACACACTACTGTCAATATCGAAGCTTTGAAGGTACTTTATAATGCAGTTTTTGATGATTGTCTTCTTTGTTTCATGTCTCAGGGCAATAATTATTTCAGGAGGTCCAGCGTCTGTGTATGCGGAAGATGCCCCCTGGTTCGACCCGGCCATATTCACTATAGGAAAGCCCGTCCTTGGGATTTGCTATGGGATGCAGGTATGCCAACAATAAAATAAACTGTAATTGTATTCTGAAGAAAATAAAGTCGTCTTCCTCAAGCACTTTTACGCTGTTCGAAGAGAAGAGTAATACTCACTCTCTTTTCCCAGTGAGACTAAAAAGTAACAAGTACATTTCTTTACAGTGCAGGCAGTTTTATTATCCCTGTAGCATAGCTGTGTCTATTCTTTAACTCTGGTGTGTGTGTGTGTGTGTTGCAGATGATGAATAAAGTTTTTGGAGGAACGGTACACAAAAAGAGTGTAAGGGAGGATGGCGTCTTCAGCATTGGACTAGACAACACTTGCTCCCTTTTTAGGTATCGTAATTTCTTGTATCTTAAATACGTAGTGTTTTGTTATGTTCTACATGAGGGGTCACCAACATGGTGCCCACAGGCACCAGGTAGCCCGCAAGGACCACATGAGTAGCCCGCGGGCCTGTTCTAAAAACAGCTCACTATAACAACTTACCAGTAAGCTGCATCTATTTTTATTTTTTGTTGCTATTTTTTTTTAAATCACAGTTGCATTGGTGTCAATTTGTTAGAGACAATATATAAAAAACGTTTATTATTAAATATTAGATCAGCGCTAGCTGGTCTCCACGGAAACAGTTGCCATAATCAGTGTTTTTACATAGATGAATATCATTAATTATTAGCGATAACATATAATTAAAGTTAAATTGAGGAAATTTGTTATTTCCGAAGTGTGTGTCAAACTGGTAGCCCTTCACATTAATCAGTACCCAAGAAGTAGCTCTCACTTTCAAAAGGTTGCTGACCCCTGTTCTACATACACATGACATACATAGTAGTTTGTTTGTTTTCATACTGATGTAAAGGGGCTATTACACAAATAATGAGGAGTCAAAGGTAAAGTGTCCAGTCTTTATTTCCCTTCTATAAACAACCTGCTGAAAACGGTAACATGTAGAGCTGATTTAATGACTCTTTTCATGTGTGTGTGTTTGAATCTTATCAGAGGCCTTCAGAAGGAGGAGGTCGTCTTACTGACCCATGGAGACAGTGTGGATAAAGTGGCAGATGGTTTTAAAGTGGTGGCCCAATCAGGGAACATCATTGCTGGTAAGCAGGACACAAGAAATGCTTTAGTCCCGTTAAATATAATTCACAAATATATTATGGTAAACTACAAAAGCTGCTTTATTTCAACTTGATGTTAACTAAGCCTGAGGCTGCATCATATGTATTTACGTCACACATAGCCTTTGACCATGATGTTAATTTGTTTTCTGCTTCTTTTCCCTGACATCAAAACTCTTTGGTTTTTTTTTTCTTAAAGCTTATTAAATGAGCCTCGTAAAACATCTGTTTTTCCTTTCAGGAATCGCCAATGAGCAGAAAAAGCTGTATGGGACGCAGTTTCACCCTGAGGTTGACCTGACGGAGCGAGGCATGGAGATGTTGCGTAACTTTGTGTTTGAGATTGCGGGCTGCACGAGTAACTTCACCGTACAGAGCCGCCAACAGGCCTGTATCAGTGAGATCAGAGAAAAAGTAGACAAGTCGAAAGTGTTGGTGAGTGATGGGTTTAAAAACAAAAAGGGCCAAAACGAACATTTACTGTGGGACATGATTCAGCTAAAAGGCTGACAGGGAAGTGTGGTAGTCGCTAGAGAGACGATGACCGTAGCAATGGTGGGATGTTAAGTAGAACCAATTAAACTCTCAAATAAAACCCGCTTGCGTCTGAAAAGAAGGTAGCCCACTCCCAGAGTGGCTTCAAACTGGGTTTCATCTCAGGGGAGGGTGAAGGCGATAATTGAGTGTGGAAAATGGGCTTAAAGTATATGATATTATAGTGTACAGTACAGTGTGTGGGATAGTTCGTAATATCTGTGACACTACCCTGATTCTGCTGTAGCGTCTTCCTGCAGCGAGTATGGCATTTTGGATGATGTCCAAGAGAAGGTTACATCTTCTCTTGTTTAGGCTTAATACTTAACAGCCTGCCAATAGATGAAACACCAGATATGTGTACGACTAATAACACAAGAAGCCTAAATAAATATAAACCACACATTTGCAGATAATTAGTGGGTAGTGTGAGTTGTGAAAATTGGTGACAGGTGGTGAAGAATCTGATTTAATCTCTGCTCAGCTTTATCTCTGAAGACACTGTTTCTTTGTGATGATACTCGCAGGTGCTGCTGAGTGGTGGAGTAGACTCAACAGTCTGTACAGCTCTCCTGAACAAAGCTCTAAACCAGGACCAGGTGATAGCAGTTCACATCGACAACGGCTTCATGAGGAAGAGAGAAAGTCAGAGTGTGGAAGAGGCCCTGACCAAGCTGGGAATCAAACTCAAAGGTAGGGATCCAAGTCCTGCAGGTCTTAAGGGTGTAGATAAGGTATCTATCTTATCTATCTTATCTATCCATCCATCCATCCATCCATCCATCCTAGATTTTTTTTTTTTTTAATTAAATTTTTTTTTAATCACACTTTTTTTTCTGAATTAATAGCACTCTTAATACCTTCAGGTTCTTATTTTGAATACTTTTCACTTCATGGAGTTAGTCTTTTCTGAAATGTAGTGAATAAAGCACATTCTTCTTAAAAAAAAAGGCTAATATCGTACAGCCTTGCGGTTTCTACAGGAGGGACGTGTCATCGTTTGACACTGTTGTAGCTAGTCTGCTTTGGATTGTTGCAGTATTGGGGATTATAATAAAAATCCCTGTGGAGAATCTTGGGATCTTTCCTTGTTGAAACTCGCTGCTAAGCTCTGTTGGGGTTTCAGACAGGACTCGGTGTTTAACACTGAGCTCTGGAGGACAGTGCAAAAATCTTTTAAACTTCTACTGAGACGGCGGCATTAAGTTAAAAATGCTCAGTATGAGAAGTTTACCTCATTACTTCAAATAAGAACTTTGATAGAGCTGTAGTGTTAGATCAGGGCTATGATGCGTTTCCCTGAATGTGTTTACAGAAAACTAACAAAACGATGAAAAACTGCTTTCTTCCCTCTCTTCTCTGTTCTCACTGACTGCACAGACATTCATTACAGCGCACAGCGGTTGCAAAGTTAAAAGATGGTTGAACTTTGACCTTCTTTGCTCATTGGAGTGGCAAACCTTGGCTGCACAGCGTAAGCCACTATAGATAATAATTTTCAGGAAAACCATGGTGCCATCATTATGACCTGTCTGAAAGCCGCTTAGATCAGTAACCAGGGGGGCATTCTGGGTGAACATTGTCTGCCAAAGCCAGATCCATTTCTCCTTGTTCAGTGCTTTATTACCGTATATATTCCAATAGTAGCCCCAGCGTTTATTCAGAAAATTAGTCTGACGGCCCGGTGTTTAAAAGAGACCGGCTCTTATTCCCTTTTCAGACAGAATGGTGATGGGTAAACAGAGTTCATTTGGCCGTAAAATACGGTATGGTACCAGATTTACAGCCATGTTTTTGCCTATAGCAAATGTAGGCAAAAACAACAGATGAACATTTCAGGATTTAACGAAATTATCAGTGGAGACGAAATGACCGGCGCTTCAAGGAGACCAGCTACTATTAGAGACTGGCGTCTATTTGTCGTGACATGTTCTCAAACCTGGCGTTTATTAGAAACGGGCGTCAATAAGAGACAGGCCACTACTAGCAGATATACGGTATTTTGGTCCCCTCCTTCACCACACCAGTTTCATTATATTCAGCTTTGTAGTTGAGTAACAACGCCACAGACGTACACCTGTGAGGGTTGAGTTTTTGTGTTGCTGTTAACCCCGTGGTTCGTCTTCCTTCAGTGGTAAATGCAGCGCACACCTTCTATAATGGAACAACAACTCTTCCCATCTCCGAGGAGGACAGGACGCCACGGAAACGCATCAGCAAAACACTGAATATGACCACCAACCCCGAGGAGAAAAGGAAGATTATTGGAGACACGTTTGTCAAAGTGAGTTTAAGTCTGAGTACTTTTTTGGAAAGTGTTATTTATTATTGGTGACATAAGAATGTCGATGTGTTTGAGTTCTCTTCTGTGCATTTATTGCCGCTGTACTGTTGTGACTACATGAATTGTCCTACGTCACAGGTGGCAAACGAAGTGATTGGAGAGATGAATCTGAAACCAGAAGAGGTTTTCCTGGCGCAGGGTACCTTGAGGCCTGATCTTATTGAGAGTGCCTCTCACCTCGCCAGTGGCAAAGCAGAGGTCATCAAAACGCACCACAACGACACTGAGCTCATCCGCAAACTCAGAGATGAGGTACTGCATACGTGCACATGCCCACACACAAAAAAAATCACATTTTCTTAGCGAGCTAATTCAGTAGATGCAACAAAGTAGATGCATTGATCATGGAGAGCTTCTTGGAGTTTAAATGATAATAATAAGAATAACAAAACATTTATATCGCCTACGCTACACCTCACAACTCTACCGTCTTTGTCTTATTAGTGTATTCATTGTCATGGATTATTTGCTTCTTGTGAATGCACAACTGTTTGACAGCTAAGCGTAACGCCAGCCCGCTCACTGTTGCATTGCTGATTCGCCTCCTTTGTAATCCTCCAGGGAAAAGTAATCGAACCGCTGAAAGATTTCCATAAAGATGAGGTGAGAGCACTGGGGAGAGAGCTTGGCCTGCCAGAAGAGATTGTTTCTCGGCATCCTTTCCCTGGCAAGTACATAAACTCACAGGCAGAACAGTCACATTATCATGTGAACTTTACAAAAGTGTAAATATAATTACTGAGTCACACCAGAAGCCTTACATCCTTCATTTGCTCAAAGTGACAAGTCCTTCCTCTTTTTCTCTAGGTCCTGGTTTGTCCATCAGAGTGATCTGTGCAGAGGAGCCTTACATCTGTAAGGATTTTGCTGAAACGAACAACATTCTCAAAATTGTTACAGACTTCTCTGCAAGTGTCAAAAAGGTAAGAGAATTGCTGATGTACAGCAAAATCCCAGTAGCCTGATATCACTTGTCTGTAGTGTTATCATAAAGCAACTTGTCACTGTTTTTACTCGTGAAATTGCAGATAAATGCAAGATATCACACATTAACTGAAATGTTGCGACGCGATAAGCTCGGATGGCAACCCTCCAAACGTGCTTTGAGCAGATTGAACTAACACAGCAGATTGTACGCCACTGTTTGCTCTGAAGCTTGCTGCTGATTTTATTGATAATCACTGGAAACACTGCTGAGCTAGTGTTATCACTTCAGTTGTTGATAAAGTTTTATTTTCAGTTGTGATTTTAGCTTCCAACAAATTAAAAAATTCCCCCAAATTTGCTTCCAGCCATGTTGCACTAGATATAGGTCAGTTCATACTCGTGAATTTACACTTGTGGTTAAATAAAATCTCCTGACGGTGCTGATGGATTTATTGGAAGCTGCTGTGAAAGAGGATATTGGTATGTTGGTATTGGTATGTCATTTGATGAATGATCAAGCAAAAATTTTGCTCAGTTGGAAATTGATGAAGTCCAAGTGTTGCTGAAAACGGCCGGTCACATGTCGGAGCTGCAGTGGTTTGTATGTTGCAGGCTGCTGTCTCTCAGTTCCACGCTCACAAGCTGCTTTTGTTCCCGTCTCCACTCCAGCCCCACGCCTTGCTGCAGAGAGTCAAGTCGTGCATATCAGATGAAGAGGAGGAGAAGCTCATGCAGATCACCAGCCTTCATTCACTCAATGCCTTCCTGCTGCCCATCAAAACTGTTGGTGTCCAGGTGAGACAGCTGATCAAATGACATAACGTTAAAGAAATGGGAAAACGTCTTTTGGTAAATAAGAAAATGTGAGTTTTATTGACAATTTGTGGATATTATTGTGCACATGGTCTTTCTTCACAGGTTGTAAAAATCACACATTTATCTTCAGTCATGATTAAGATTTTGTGGAGAATCCAAATGTCCTCAAGTCCAGTGAAAACTTGACAAAGTATATGTTGCCAGCTGTTTGTCTGTTGCTGCGTTATGACTATAATTAAGTGGTCGGCCACAAGACCAAGACACACCCAAACAAAGAGTGTCAGATTCTCCGTTTTAGACTCTTTCTCTGTAGTCTGTGGAGGGTGTGTCCTGTAGTAACTGTTAAATGTGCCAAAAATGTTGGATTAGTCACGACTGCTTTCCTCACCCCAAACGCTGCAGTCAGACAGTGTGTAGGTGTCTCTTAGTACTTCCTGTCTGAAGCCAGAGGTTTAAATTTGCCCTCAACCTCAAACTGGGACAGACTGTGCAAACACAGGCAGCTTTCAGCGGCTTTTCTAAAAGTGGAAGCTGACAGGTTATGTAGAAACTTTAGTTTTAACACAAAACAAGAACATGCCTTTCAAATTTTATAACATATACGTTACCCATGTGTTCTTAGAGACTTTGATTTTTGGCTAGATGGTAAGAATAAGAGCATTTCCTGTCTCAGGGTGATTGCCGGTCCTACAGTTACGTGTGCGGTGTCACAAGTAAAGAATCTCCACACTGGGAATCGCTGATGTTCCTGGCCAGACTCATCCCCCGCATGTGCCATAACATCAATAGGTAAGTCACAAATGAGGCTTCAAAGTTTCACTCATCCTCCCTCAGCAGACAACCGGGCAAAATACCCAGCTTGATTCACACCTCTCTTCTTTTTTCCAGAGTTGTGTATGTATTTGGGTCCCATATGAAGGAGCCGCCAACAGACATTACTCCAACTTTCCTGACCACGGGTGTTCTGAGCACGCTCAGACAGGCTGACTTTGTAGCTCATTCTATTCTTAGAGAGTCTGGTAAGTGCGCAGTTTTAAGACTTGTCTATTTTAGAATATCTAGATGTTAAAGATGAAAGTTAAAGATGATTAAAAAGGGGGATTTAAAAGGGTTTGCATACTACAGAAGGGTGGCAAATGAAAGGAAAGAAGGTGGAAACAGGATTTATGTAATTTTCATGCTCAAGCCATTTAGTGGCCTCGAAGCCCCGTTATCCAGGAAGAGATTACTCCCGTCAGGCTAGAAATGTTTCATAAAACGAGACGTTCATAGCAACTAAGAAGCTAATGCCAAGAAACTAACCGACTAGTCTAAGGGTGTTTTCAAAGCGTTTGTAAACTTGTGTCTTTTTCCTGTGGTTTGGTGGTTTTCACACAGAGAAAAATGCAAGTCAACTCCAAGCGAACCAAAATGTGTCCCTACAAACCACGTGAGAATGTTGAGTTTCCTCATTGGCCAGATGTGTCTGGGGCGGGAGCAGCAAAAGTAAATACAGGAAGAAGATGCTGTGCGAGAACGGAGCGTTTACGTTCATTTCACGGCTCGTTGCTCTCATGTGCAGAATACAGAACATGTGTAGTAAATACACATGTAGTTGGAGGTGTGAACCCGGTAATCACACTGGGGTTCACACCAAAACCACCACACTGAGACCCTCTGGAGGAGGTGGTCTCAGTGCGTTACTGTAGTAAATACACATGTTACAGGTTTGCTATAAACAAACCACTCTGGAGTTTGTTTGTTTGGCACCGATGCCGCCGCCTCCAAAGGGTCTGTGTGTGGTGGTTTTGGTCTGAACCCGAGTGTGATTACTGTGTTTGTATTACCGTTAAATATATGAAAACGTCACATAATATTAAAATATGACAAATGCCGATAAATTATCCAGCCATTTTCTTCTACTTAGCTGAAGTTAGGTCACAGAGGCAGCGACTAGAGGAGCCCAGACCTCCCTCTTGCCAGCCACCTCCTCCATCTTATCTGGGGAAACATCTAGTACTTCCCAGGCCAGCCGGTTTAAATAATCTCTCCAGGGTCTCCTGGATCTACTGAGGGGCCTCTTCCCGATAGGACGTTCCCGTCCGGAACGCCTTACGCAGGGAGGTGACCACTTCAATAAGGCTCCTCTTGACGTGGAGGATCAGTGGCTCTACTCCCAGCGTGTCCTGAATAACTGAACTCTTCACCCTGTCGCTCAGGGAGAGCCCATCCACCCTTCAGAGGATCCTAATTTCTGCTGCTTGTAGCTACGAAAAAAAATTATTTTTCCTTTTAAAAGAACTAACCTTAATAGTGTTACCAAAAAGATCAAGCCTAGATCAGCAGATTTATGGCGTTTCTCAACAACAACGCTCCGTCCTTTCTGCCACGTTTATGTTTCCTTTGGATATTTTATGCTTAACTTCTGTTTTCCCCTTCAGGCTATTCTGGGAAGATCAGCCAGATGCCGATCATCCTCACCCCCCTGCACTTTGACCGTGACCCACTGCAAAAGCAGCCATCATGCCGGCGCTCCGTGGTGATTCGTACCTTCATCACCAGCGACTTCATGACAGGAATCCCTGCCATGCCAGGCAACCATATCCCAGAGGAGGTATACCATGATTAAATGTGTGCAGCTAATATTTTCCTGCTCATCATGGCTCCTAGTTCTGGTTTTCAGGACGGGAAACGATTGACCCAGGAATGACTTAAATAATAATCATATCAACATTTCTCTTTATTTCTGTGTTTTAAGAGTTATTTGTCTCGTCTGATTCATCAGGTGGTGCTGAAGATGGTAAATGAGATCAAGAAGATCCCAGGTATCTCCAGAGTCATGTATGATCTGACCTCCAAACCACCCGGCACCACAGAGTGGGAATAACATGCAAACATGACATCACAGTATAGAACACACACACACACACACACACACACACACACACACACACACACACACACACACACACACACATACAGTGCACAAACACAATAAATATCAGTGAGGGCTGGTGAACTGCTCTCCTTTTCTGTCCTTCCAACTTTACTCCCCTCCCAGTTTCCCTCTGCTACCTCCCCCCATCTCCCCCATCTCCCCCCTTATCTTTAACATTCCCACGGAAGGCAGACTGTACTGTGACAGGCGCACACACAAAGCCACTACTGCTCTGCTCTCCCCACCACTCTACCCCGGTCTTAATATTTTTGGTGATAGGCATTGATAAATCTTGGTTATTGATAATATATTGTCTTTTTTTTTCTTTTTCTTTTTTAAACCTTCATGCACAACAGTGTATTTCCTGCTACAGTGAAAAGGTAAATTGCTACTTCCAGGTGGCAAGAAGCTGTGAAAGTTGAGTGAGTGGTCTTGGTGTTGTTCCTAAAACATGGAAGCAAGTCAAACGGTAGTGTCGTTAAAGGACAAACACAAAGGGGTGGCCGTTAAACATCTATAGCAGTTTTTTTGACAATTTTGTTAAATTGTCGTAGGTGAGAATGTTCTCAGTCTAAGACGATCTGATTTGTTCATTTCACTTTCTACCAAAGGTGGTAGTACAGCTGAACAGACGAGCTATGTGACCAATCAACAATTTAACTTTTTTTTTTTTTCTTTTGGTTTTGACATAAGTAGAGTTTGCTGTAGTGATCTGTAACGTTGTGGGCTCTTGACGATCTTCTCCAAGCGATATCGTTGACGAGCTGCTGCTGTCGCCACGGTGGGCAGCGGTCAAGCCAAGAATATCTTCAGTAGACGGACTAATGTGCAGCCGCGGAGGAGGCCAACATGACGGATAACTTTGTACGTGCCTGTTCTGTTGTTTTATTTTGGTTTTTGTTCGTTTTTTTTTTTGTTTTTTTTGGTGTGACCTGACC
>VURO01021706.1:0-12793 GCA_015108175.1 Pelvicachromis taeniatus
GATAGCGGTCATGGAGGCTAACGAGGGCTGCCCACAGAAGGATGAAGACATACGGCTTCAAAGTGTTGGTGCACTGTGATGCAGGAGGATCTGTAACATCACCACATCCTCATTTCACTCTATAATAAACATCAGAATGATATTCATGTGTTTATCATGTTGTTATGTGATACCGTGGATAGCTGCTGCCATCAAACGGAGCTCTTTACAACAAACGCTCTCAGTCGCCGTTGCCATTGGCAGCAGTTTCCACATAGACACCAGTAGTTTCCCCCCCACTCTCACGTCCTCGTGTGACCGATTGTTTTCATCTTCATCTAAACTAAGTCCCGGTTGACCATCGTCATCCTCTCTCTCGTTTTGCTCTGGTTCAAACTGGAAAGGCTGAACAGAAGCCATTTCCAGTGCACCGCTAACTAAACTTGATGCGGTGCAACTATGTGACGTCACTACCCAGAGTGCATTGAGAAGTATTTAACAATGGCGGCCTCCTGGTAAATCGGTTTTATATAAAATGTGCTTAAAAGGAAAACATTTCGCATATTTTAATACCTCGTATATATTATTGAAAGCACCTATTTTAGCGCAAACTTGTCATAATAGTCGGGGTTCCCTTTAAATGTTCTGTCAGCTGAATAATCTCACAAGTCATCATATCAGCTAAAGTACTATGGAAGACTGTTATTGTTATTATTATTGTAAGTTATTCATGTTGTAATAAATAACATGTTAGTGGTGCTGTATGGTTGTGTACTGTTGTGTGGGGCAGATGTGTGTGTTTGTCAGAAGGAGGACTGGAGTGCAGCTGATACTCCGGGGGTATATATAGGGATATTTTGGCTTCATTGATGGAGATACGCACTAACGAGCTTTCCTGCTGTGGTGAACCAAAGACTACGCTGTGATATTTACTGCAGGCTGGCAGTGGGACCAAGGCCAGGCTCGCTGATGGCAGGGGATTGTAACTTTGTTCAACGTCTCAAAGATCCTTTCTTCGGATTACACTTTGTTTCCACATCCAACGCTCGTGTTTCAGTTTGCTGACTTTGCATAAAGCAAACGTTTCTGCTACGCTCTCCAGTTACAGAAGAAAATCGATTTATACAGAGATTGTATTTTTAAAAATGTTTTTTTAAGTGATTTATTATCATATTGTATATCATATACTTTAATAATAGCACCCAACAGTATCAGCTATGAACAGCAGTTTTAGAGGATATTTTTCTCCCCTCTAATGAGAGTCCAGTGAAAATGTGTCACACTGACAGCTGCTGTTAGTAATGACTGTGATCTTTGAACCTCTTTGTTCATCTTATATTT
This sequence comes from Pelvicachromis taeniatus, assembly GCA_015108175.1. Classification (NCBI taxonomy): domain Eukaryota; kingdom Metazoa; phylum Chordata; class Actinopteri; order Cichliformes; family Cichlidae; genus Pelvicachromis; species Pelvicachromis taeniatus. The sequence continues at coordinate 1,321 of VURO01021706.1, forward strand.
GCGCTTCTTCATTAATTGGATTGGCTGCAGTTACATTAATGTAAAAAGCTTTTCCGTGAGCCTCTGCACCCATTATCCATATCTTTCAGTTAATGGTTAATTCACAGCACTAGTTGTTGAAGGTGTCTCTTTTCATGTCCTTAAAGCCGAGATGGCACTCTCGCAACCCTTGCTGTCTGCATGGGTAGATATACTTGTGCTCACTATCCATTAAACAGGGTGCATCAATAGTGCATATGAAGGTGGCGCACAGAGGTTATTCATTCAGAAGTAATTATTTGGTCTTCCATGAAGGTTATATGCACCACTGATGTGACATTACTGGATATCAGGCGGCTCCAGCCTCCACAGGGTTCCCTGATGCACACGTGTCCCGTCTTACTGCAGGGTACAGGGAGATTGTTGTGCAGTCACTGCCGCAGGTCTCTGTCCTGGATGGCCTAAACCGACTGGGAAAGCCATCAGCTCAAAGTCTGAGCAGTCTCTGTGATATCCCCGGTCTGGAGGACTACGTGGACCTCCTGCTGTCATCTGACACAAGTCACAATGAAGCGGTAATCTTTGATGCTACTATCGATACCAGCGTAGTTCTTTTATTTGTTTAGATATGCTCACCATGTTTCAGAGACGTAGGTGTTGAATCCTGTTTTATTTGACCGGAAAATCTCTTGCAGTACGTTTGTTTTTTGCAAACGTACTGCAAGATGGAGCATAAAGTTAATTTCCAAAAATGAATGTACAGCTTTCATAAGAAGCACAATGCAGCAGGATGTGAGAACAGGAAAGTTGTAGAACAGTTTATTGTATCAAAACCCTCCTGATACAAAAGGATGAAGAAGGGAGAATTGTATTGTCACACACAGCACAGTGGCTGTATCGAGCCATGAGGTTCTTACTTTTCATGCTCACTGCACACAAATAAGATTAATATGCTCTGATTAATAAGCATAGAAAAAAATCAAATAAAGCAAGTGCTATGTACAGAAGGGTAGAGTGTGGTCGGAGTATACATTGTAATTATTTATTCAAAAACACAAATTGCATCTATCCCATCAGCTGTCACAGAGCGGGACGTAGTGTCCAGGTCACAGCCAATCAGAGGAGAGACAGGCAGCCATCCACATCTTTACCTTCCAATTTAAAGTCGCCACTTAATGCGGATCTTTATACTGTGGCAGGAAACTCACACAAACACTTTGTATTCAGTGTTTGTGTGAGTTTAAAACATAATTACGCAGCTTTGCTCGTGGACGACCGGATTATGTAGGAGGAAGATCATCGAGCCACGTAGAATTATGTCACTGAATTATTGGAACATAATGATTATGTGTACTGGGATGATGAAAGGGTGGTTGCTTTACAATATCCTACTTTGCATATTCATTGCACCAGATGGCAGTTTCTGTCTGTTTGTCTACAGGAAGACCAACTGTAGTAGAAGCCATTATTTCTCCGTCTCTTTCCCCGAGTGGAATGAAGTCCTGCAAATACATGATAATTCTGAACCAAGCGTCTGCCTTTGGAAATAAACGTGAAGGCTTCCTTTGCAGGTCAGAGGCGCTGGCCCTCTCACCACACCCCGCGTTGACCAGCTGCTGACCCAGTTTGGTCAGAGTGGTACTACCTCAGAAGTGATGACAGGCCCAGTCACAGCAGCAGAACCTGGGCGCGCACAGCCGGCCCGCTCCGCTGGGACTGATGATGCGGACCCCGCTAATGAAGAGCGCATCAGCAAACTGGAGCACCAGATGTCCCGGCTCATCCAGCAGGTGCACACCACACCTGAACAGTACCTTTGGGCACATGTGCCTTCTTGGGGTTTCTTGTCTTTATAGTGAAAGATGGGAAAGTTTGAGCAAGTGCTAATTTCACTGATGTTCTTTTAATCTACTGCACTTTGAAGTTATTTGTTCAATATAAATTATTCATGGCAATATTTTGAAGTCATCTTTACATAAATGATTTTTTACGCATTTGGCTATTAAATGGTGATTTATCTTAAATCATCCCTCTGCTGTTATGTTGCTTTTAAAGAGCCAGGCCCGCCCCCCCCCTCACAGCAGTAAGCGCCCTATATTTAAACATGGCGGAGGCTCGATCATGTTTCAGCCACTGACGGTGGGGACCTTGTCACATAGGTGAAGTGTGTCTTTATTATTTACCCAGACCCCTGCACATAATAAGCCCCGGAGATCTGCCCATTCTGTGGCGATGGCACGGAAAGCCAAACGGGACACAGGCCGCACCTCAGAAAGTGAATGTGACAGCGGGAAGGAGAACAGGAGGCGCACACGAATGCCCCAATGCCGCGACAGCGTAACATCATCGACGACCACCAAGGAGACCAAGAGATCATGGAGGTGATGGTCTCAGGTGTCATGTTAGCTGCTTTGAAATGCCATCATGTTTACATTTGGACTCCCTGATTGTGTCACAGCAGCTCAGATGAAGCTCAGCAGAGCTTCATGAACATAAACCATGGGAAGACCTTTTCAGCACTGCATCAAAATCCCAGAGTGCCTCTAAGCAATGATAATCACATTCATATACTCACCAAACAATATGCAGCAGTGGGCATTTCCATATTGTTCTTCATGCATCATCAGGTGTCCTGATTAGGGAAGGTCCTTTGAGCTCCCCGATGAGGGGGGGTGATGCATGTTCCTCTGGGACAACGTTCTCCCCCCTGTTAGATATCACCTCACTGCATGATTAATGGCCCCCTCATCTTACTTCATCAGCCACTAATGGCATGTGCTTAAGTAATCTCACAGTAGCCCTCATCAAGAAAAGGTTCTTTTAAAATGTTACTTCAGTTGTCTCTTCCCTGTAAATGTTCTGCTTTGACCTTTGTTTACCCAGACATCAGCTCGAGGGCTGTTTGAATCAATTTTACTGCTGGTTCAATACTTGTGATTTGTTTTATGTGCAGTGATCAGGAGGATCCTAAACGGAGGGCTTCACCGTCTGCCGTTGGCTCCAGGATGAAGGCTGGCAGCACAGGGAGTGCAGAGGCAGTGAGGCCCACAAGGAGAGGAGGTCTGAGAGGAGCTCAGGCCTCGGGCCATGTGACGAAATCCACAGAGGAGGAGGAAACCTACAGGGTACACGACGCGTCTGTTTTTATCTGTGACTGTGATGGAAATGGACACAGTGGGGTGTGTTTGCACAAACATTAGTGTCAATAGTACAGGAAGGTGACAGGAGCACTAGGCCCACAGTAAACAGACGGTTCCTCACCTTTGCTCTTTGTTTCGGAGCGCGTTGTCATGGTTACGTTATCTTTGTCACGTCAATAACTGCTTGGTGACTTAGTTTACATTTACACGCAGAATGGAATTGAAGCCATCATCGCCCTGGTTATCTTATTTCACTACCTTTAATGAAACTCTTTCTTCTGATAAGTAAACATTCGATTCCTTTCTCCCACAAAGAAAGTTTTTTTTTCCAATCATTTATTCATCAACAGATGGAGCGCTCTCCTGTCAAAGTCACAGCACAAACCTCGTGGAGGCATTTCATGTTCTCTTACATGAGTTTGTTGATATCATTTGACATCTCCTCCATGTAAATTCATTCTGTTGCAAGAGATGAAGGATTTTTTTATACTCATAGAGTCTGCTTCAAACCCCCCCAACATCTGAAATGATTTCAATCTGTGCTTCTTGTCCTTGGTCTGCCATTCTTTATCCTGCTGACAGGTTTACTTTTACTTCAACTTTGGACAAAAGCTCGTCCATTATCTTCAATTCACAGTTCAATCGATCCCTGCAAACCCCCCAATACTGAGGCAGCAAAGCTGCAGCCAGCAGGGAGTTTTCCTCCTGAAAGCTGATCCTGTGAATGCTGAGGCCAGACTGCTCTTTGTTCTTCTCCTGTTTCTGGCACATGCGCCTCACATTTGTGCAGTCATTTCTGATGTAGGCTGTATCCTCAAAGCAGATGCAACATGAGAGAAAAATGGTGGAAATATCTTTTATTCCTAATAATATTTTGTGGGGGTACTCACTTATTTATACGTGAGTACCCCTGAGTTTATACTCAGTGTTGTTTTCATTGTTCCGACACAAACAACGAGACAAAACTGTAAAAACTCCCTCTGTCAGCAGAAATCAGCATTTCAACTTAAAGACAAAATAATGCCACGTTTGCGTAGCACTGAGTGTGTGTTTGCTCTGGGCCTTCGTGCTTTGTGTACGTGTTCTGCTCAGACAATAGTGGAGGAGCGTGACCAGGAACGGGAAAGACGTTGGAAGGCAGAACAAGCTGTGAGGAAGCTCACAGAGGAGCTCAAGTACCTGCAGACCAAGGTCAGCGAGGAAAAGGACCTTCAGAGCATGGCCCTGCACACTACAGACAGGTAAGGACTACAGACAGGTAAGGGGGAGGCGCAGCTACTGTGGGCGCCCCTCAGCACAAACCCCCGCTTGTTAGGCAGCTGTAAAGCAGATATCATGCTGGGGGAAAAGCCATAATTGAACTCTTCTCTGTGGATGTTAGTCGTCAGCTTCATAATGCATCCTCATCTGTTTCTACTCTCCATCTTTTGTACTGGTTCTCTTGAGACCAAGGCCTGCTGCCTGCCTCACTGTTGAACAATGAGTATCCATCCCACCATTAACATTTCTCACTATCACGGTGCCAGAGCCTCTTTGGAAATCACGCTCACATTTTGGCTCCATTACACCACAAACCTCTCAGGTATGCCTGCGGTTGTCTGCGATAACGAAGCTGTTTGGTATAAAGATCATTAAGCTGCGCGGCCATCCTGCGTATATACCCAACATTTACATTTCTGTGATGGAACATTCCTCTCTCTGCTGCCACAAGGCCATTTCACTCGTGCTCCGTACAGCCTTCGCTGGCGCCACATCCTGCTTAGATCAATCTGCATTAGAGGCCCGGTGACGCGCATATGTCGGCAGTATTACACAAACCAATCTCAGCTGTCACTTTGTAATGACACTGAACACGGCTGTTACTGTTGCCCAGCGAGAGGCGGATCACAGCGACTCATCGAAGCACATTTTCATAGTGGACTGTGGCTGTGTGGCTCATCTCCAGTCCCACTTCCATCGTCTCTCCCACGAGATAAGAGTTTGACTATGTTAGAGTTCTTCAATTTCAAAAGCTGGCACATATGTGACGCTATGAAAGGACCGCCAAGGGCAGCACGGGATTGGGGAGTGCTTTGTGGTACCCATTTCTATATAAAGTCAAAAGAGAAAGGTATTACTGAGGCTGCTCTTGGACACCTTATGGTATTTTTCTGCCCGTCCAGACTGAAAGATTTGCTGCTGAAAGAGCGATCGGGGCACTCTGAGCTGCAGGCTCGTGTTGAGGAGCTGGAGGGGAGGTGCTGGTCGCTAACGCAGCAGCTGGAGCAGGCCCGCAGCTGTGAGGAGCAGCACAAGACTGCACTGCATAGACTGGAGGAAAGCGTTTCCCAAGGAGAGGCTGTCAGGTCTCACCAGCAGGCTGAACAGGTACACATGCTCATTAGTTCCCCTAGAAAACGTCATGTTGATAAAGATACAGTATATCCAGTCAGGCGGTGCTAATCGATGCTCGACATGCAGTTTTCCTTCTATCAAAGCAAGCTGATCACTCTGCTTTTGCTGCACTTGCTTCCCTGCCGCAGAGCTCCCGTTATCACTCTGATTGTAACAGCGCATTAGTTCACTGATCCAGCCTGGAGTGACTACGTTCAGACAGATAAAAGGATTCAGCACAGAGAGGTCATTCAGCTCCGACACACTGGTATTAAACATACGCTGACCTTCCTCAGATAAAAAGGCAACAGGAGCTGCAGAACAAGGCAGCCGCTCTGAAGAGAGAGTTGGACATCCAGAGAGCGTCAGTACAACGGCACACAGACAAAGTGCAGCAGCTGCATGAACTGCTGGCAGCCAGGGAACAAGAGCACAGGTACGCCTCAGAACCCCCGCCTCATCCTCAGATGCCATGGAAACCACTTCTGTAAAAGAGTTGCTTCATATGAGCAGTGTGAGCCTCGATGAATGCAACATTTTCTCATAAAGTTTGAAATATTATCAAATGCTTAAAGTTTTATTCTTGCTTATTTGTCATGAAGTCCCCAGGTACCTGCTTTAATGCCAAGTTCTAATACTTAATGTTGTTTCATTTAGGAATGTGCATCTAAATTAATATTGGATGCAAATGCAAACACGGATTACAATAAGCAGCCGCCATTTAAAGAGGCCTTGTCCTCCTTTGCTTCTTCCTACAGGAAGCAGCTGGAGTTGCGGTTACAACCCGGTGGGGCAGATTTTCGTGACGCCGTGGCGAAGGAAATGGCATCAGTGGAAGAGAGGCACAGCCACAGAGAGGCGGGGCTGCAGGAGAAGCTGGCAGAGGGCAGGAAACAGTACGCTGCCCTGGAGGACGAGTTCCGCATGGCGCTAACCATTGAGGCTGCTCGCTTCTCTGAGGTCTGCTAAAAGATGGACCCCTGCCATCCAGATGGCCTGTAATCACTGTAATGCCGCCCTCAATTTCACACTGCAATCTCTGAGCAGTCCAGCTGATAAATGATTACTTTGAACGCTAAAAAGTGAAATGATTGAACTTGATTTCACTCCAGTTGGGAGAGACTTGGCTGACGGTTTGTTTTCAGCACGATGGGGAAAACTGGTCCTGAATTAGGGTCTTCTGCCTCTGGACAAGCAGTCTTTGATTGCCACATGGAAGGAAGCCTGCGAAAGAATTGGGCTGGAATCCATTTAAAATGTTCACAATGTAATCTCGTTTTGATTGCTACTCCTGCTCTTAGTCACCCACACTTTTGACCTTTAGGAAAAGTGTGAAAAAGTGATGTGGTCTTTAAGCGCTGTCATGCGAACCCTGGTTCTGGGTCCTGTCATGGGAACCCTGGTTCTGGGTCCTGTCATGGGAACCCTGGTTCTGGGTCCTGTCATGCGAACCCTGGTTCTGGGTCCTGTCATGGGAACCCTGGTTCTGGGTCCTGTCATGGGAACCCTGGTTCTGGGTCCTGTCATGGGAACCCTGGTTCTGGGTCCTGTCATGGGAACCCTGGTTCTGGGTCCATTTATTAAGGCTGTTGTGTTTTCAACGTGTTTTAATTCATCTTAAAAAACAGTGATCACTGCCAGCCTCTCTGGGTTTTTATTACCACTGTTCATGTTAAAGCTCAGTTTTTAAAAGCTTATGATGCCCATGCAGCACAATGTTAATGAGTGAAGTTTGGGCAGGGTGCTGTTAGCTGTCATCCTCCAGCTTCACTCTGCTAATGTGTTTACATTACGCTAACCATAGCGTGTAGCTAGCCACCACGTAGCACATCATGCATACCAGGTAGTCTGACATCAGTAAGCCCACAAACATCACTGCTGTTTAATTTCTTCATTTATGTCGGAAGTGCAGAGCTGTACGATTTCATTTTTCAGTCAGAACATGCGACATTATGTTCGCGCTAACTCCCTGCTAACTGCTAGCTCTGTTAAGTTTAATCAGTTCTGTTTTTGGATTTTAAGCTTCATTGTTACACCTGCTGGAGCAGCCACACTGATCAGTTTGTTAAAGATGAAAGAACAGTTTGTAGCTCTCGGTGATGCCACAGTGTTCATTTAACTTTGGACCCGAAGCAGAGTTTGGACCCGGGAACGCTTTATGACATCAGACCTAAAGAGCGTCTTCTCCTGCTTATTCACATTTAGTTCCACACTCCCACTTTTCTTCTGTAGGTGAGGGAGGTGTGTGATCAGATGACTGCAGAGCTGATGGAGCTCAAGGCAACCCTGGCCCAGTCCCAGGAGAGGGAGAGGAAATCGGGCTCTCTGGTGCAGGAGCTCACTGCGATGGTCAAAGAACAGAAGAGCCGCATCTCTGAGCTCATCAAATCCAAGAGAGACGCTGTCACTGATCTGAAGGTGTGGAGCACTGCAGTAAGAGATGTGGGTCATGCCAGCATTTCAGCTGGAGTTGAGCCCAGATTGTCCGATTTAAAGTGTTGAAATATGGCTTTATATGAGATACCATGGGCAGAGAGTCATCAGTCACTGCCTTGTCACAAACATGTTAACCCTGGTCCTGCAGGAGACAGACTACTTTGAGACATCATGAATACTGAATGGTCCAGCTGCCTTCCCATCTGCCATCCGTGACAGATGGCCATTGATCATTAATGCTGTCTGTCTCTCTCTGCCAGAGCCGGCTGCATTCCTTGGAAGCAGAGGTAGGACGGGACCGGCGTCTTGGCCTGCAGCTGGAGTTGCTTAAGAAAGATAAGGCTCGACTGTTGTCTCAGCTCACGGCTCAGGAGTCGGTGATAGACGGCCTCAGGGCAGAGAGAAAGATTTGGGGCCAGGAGCTCGCTCAGCAAGGTGGGAAAGCTCCAGGAGGGTACTTGTGTTGTACCTGGAGTCTGCCCTACAGCGCACAGAAACGCTGATAATGCACTTTTAGCTGTTTATGTAGTGCAGGTCCTCCCTGGAGCCAGTCTAATGCACTAACTTGTGATTAACTCATAACATTTTGGAGATTTTGCCTTAGAGCTCATTTAAAAGAGGCTCAATACAGTATGTGCTGATTTCATTTCTATGTGGTAAAAGTCTGCCATCTAGTGGTTATAGCCAGAGGCACAGTCAGAAAACAGTGGGTCAGCGCTGAACGGTTGTCTTTCATATGCCTTCACGTAGAGGATTAAAGTGACATTTTCACGGGTTACTGTTTCCAGGAGCGTCTTTGGCTCAGGACCGTGGTCGTCTAGAGGCCAGGATAGAGGTGCTGAGCGCTGAGCTGGAGGCTCAACGGAAGCAGAACGAGAAGGACAACGACACTCTGAGAATCAAAGCCAAAATCATGGACGACCAGACGGAAACCATTCGCAGACTCAAAGAGGTAGGTTGTATTGCTCAAGTCAGACGGCTGACACTGGAAGCAAAACGACAACCAAACATCCAAAACGTCTGACTTTCAGGCGCCATTGTTGTGCTTTTTAATCATGTATGGATTGATTCATATTGTCCTGTAGTTTCTTATTATCTGTCACTGCTTTGTAGTCCTCGCAGGAGCGTGATGATCAGATCCGAAGGCTGAAGGAGGAGGCGGCGAAGGCTCAGAAGAGGCTTCAAGAGCAGCTGGAGGAGGAAACAACCCAGCAGGCTGAGCTGAAAGAGCGAGTGGACCATCTGAGCCTGCGCAAGGAGGAGCTGAAGCAGCAGCTGGAAGACAAGGAGGCAGAGCTCGAGGAGGTCAGAAGAGTTTACAGGCAAGTGCCCCAGCATCACCACAAACAGAAAAGGCCTGAAAGTACTTTCTGACACTTTAGGGTAACAGTTGTGTTTCATTGTATGTTTAAAATCAAATGAGTTGAGTATAAAAAGTCCATTTTCAACATTTTAGTTTATCAGCGTTTATTAGCGCTGCTACCTCTGAGCCGAGATGATCAGACATTTCTGAAGCCAGTATGTGTTATGCTTTGTGTCTTTCATCTTTTTAGTGAGTCCGCTAAGAAGTGGCAGGAGAAGGCAGACGTGCTCACTCGGCTGGAGAGCCAGGTGAAGCGTATGAAGGAGAACTTTGATTCCAGGGAGCGTTTGCTGCTGGAAGAAAGAGAAAAGGCAACAGAAGCACACAGGTGCGCTACATATCAAGTCCTTCCCTCCCTGCTGCTCAGCCTGCCCTTATCAGGGATCGCTGCTGGCTCGCTCGCTGGGGTCGGGCATGTCGGAGTGCATTTTATGTGCCTTTCTTGGGGTCGAGAGTGCTGTTGTTTGGTTTCTGTCATTGATCGTTGTGTGTTTGATCTTTGCCTGCCTCCTGGGAAGAAGTCACAAGAGCTCTGCATATTTACTAAAGCCGAGAGGACAGCAGAAGTCAAGAAAGATTATATATAGCTTTGTATAATTCGCACCAGTAAGAAGCAGTTTTCAACAACGCCCTGCTGAAAGTGTTATTTACTTAAAATGTCTCAGATGTCATATCCGGATTAGGAGTGTGTTCCCCATTAAAGCAAGGCAGGGTGAATGCTTTTGTTGTAAATGAATGATCCCATACAGTAATGCTGCACTTCCTGTGTTAGTACTTGTACCCGTGGCCCCTCAAAAACACACACGTGTATTTGGAGAGCATCCAAAGTGCCACCCCTTATCAACCTGTCGTGTTTGTGTCGGTCTGTTCCGCAGAGCTGCACTCGAGAAGTTGCAGTGCGTGGACGATGCTTTCCGTCGACAGCTCGAGTCCGTCCAGGCTGCCCATCAAGTTGACGTTCTGCGACTCACTAATGAAAAACAAATAAAGATGGAAGAGGCCAATCAGAAGGTCAAATGTGGGCGGCTTTCCCGCAAATGTGTTTTTTTAATCCAAAGTGGAAGAAAGAAACTGTGTTGTGTGTCCTGGTGTGAGAAAGGGGAGCGCAGGCGTTGGTTCAAACATCAGAGGCTGCAACAGAAGCATGTCACAACACTTTCACTGCTTCACTGCTGGATCATAATGCATTAGAAATGATGGGGGAGACTCAGTCACTGAAACACTGACATTCTTCACATAACAGTTGATGATATTCATCTTAACAAAAATAATGACTGTGACAGCAATTATACACAGTGTATATATATCTATATACACACACACATATATACGTATATACACTGTGTATATATACATATATACACAGTGTATATATGTATATATACACACACACACGTATATACGTATATACACTGTGTATATACGTATATATATGTGTGTGTGTGTGTGTGTGTGTGTGTATATAGATATATATACACAGTGTATATGTGTGTGTGTGTGTGTGTATATAGATATATATACACAGTGTATATATATGTGTGTGTGTGTGTGTGTGTGTGTGTGTGTGTGTGTGTGTGTGTGTGTGTGTATATAGATATATATATACACAGTGTATATACGTATATACACTGTGTATATACGTTACACACACACACTCACACATACATACATACATACATACATACATACATACTGTGGGATGTGAGAGTTTGAGCAGCCTGGTTAATGGTCCTGGTTTTCCTGTATAAATCGTTGGTTGTTAGCATAACAAACATCAGTTAAATATATCATATAGGAGACACACACAGTGATGTTTGAGACGTGAGATAAAGTTTATTGGATTGACAGAAAGTGTGCAATAATTCCATCCACCCACCCATCCATCCATCCATCCATCCATCTTCCTCCTCTTATCCGGGGCCGGGTCGCGGGGGCAGCAGCCCAAGCAGAGAAGCCCAGACCTCCCTCTCCCCAGCCACCTCCTCCAGCTCATCCGGGGGAACACCAAGGCGTTCCCAGGCCAGCCCAGAGATATAATCTCTCCAGCGTGTCCTGGGTCTGCCCCGGGGCCTCCTCCCGGTGGGACATGCCCGGAACACCTCACCCAGGAGGCGCCCAGGAGGCATCCTTATCAGATGCCCGAACCACCTTAACTGGCTCCTTTCGATGTGGAGGAGCAGCG
>VURO01021709.1:12724-27034 GCA_015108175.1 Pelvicachromis taeniatus
TCGGTGTGGGTGGGGTGGGGGGAGGGGGAAGTGGGGGGGGGGGGGGGGGGGGGATCAAAGCTGCAAATGCATGGGATCAGCAGAGGAAGAGAAGGATAGAGAGATAAAGACAGGAAGGAGGAGGCTGAGAAGGTGGATGAGGTTTTAGAAGAAAAGCAGAGCCAAAGGATGATGGCAAGGGGCTGAAACTGAGGGCACAGTTGAGGCATGGGAAAAGGGAGGTCAAGGAAGTAAACATGCGAGAAGTGACGAGGCAGGAAGTTGAGAAGACAAAAAAAAATCTGAAGAGATGATGAAAGAGGAATGGAGAGAAAAGCAGATGTAATAAAGAGAGAAGGAAAGTGAGCAAAGAGTAAAGCAGTTTAGTTGCGGTGTCATGCAAGAGGAGACAGCGATTACAGCCCACAGAAAAGAGGAGGATGAAAAGGGGAGACATGAGAGGTGGCTTAGAGAGAGGTGGAACAGACGATGTGACAGGTAATGTCTAACAAATGAGTGAAGAGGATGAGTGGGCAACGGGGAAGAAAGAAGAGGAAGGAGAGAGGTGTTTGGTAACCTATACTTTCATTACACTCGGCAAATAAAGACTGACTGACTGCTCAAACATTCTCTCAATTATGATGAAGTTTTGAAGGGAGGAAACAGAGTTTGGGTTTATAGTCTAAAAGCTGCAATCTAAAGGATTCGGTTCACTCACACAGTGATATACTGAGAACATCTACAATCACATAGCAACAGTCTATTTTAGGTACACTATGTTGATTTTCTGGTCTGTATATTTTATATATAGATAGCTACAAGACAAGAAATTTCTATTTCAGTGCCCCTTGCTACTTTGCCTTTGTAGTTGACACCTTTTTAATTAGAGTTAATGCTTTCAGACTGTAGACTATGTTTTGTTCTTATTTCAAATGCTCAAGGATCAATAGAACTGTTTTTATTCATTTGTTTCATAGATTTGTTTTGTAATCATCTAGAAATCCTGACTAACCAGAGTCAGGATTGTTGCTTTAGCAGGAAAAAAAAAACACATGTCCCTGAAGTTTTCTTCACCAGAGGTGTAATATAATAGCACCAAAACTGAAGACTGCAACCTTTATCAGAATCAGAAAAGTTGAGCAGTTTTACATCATTAGGAAATTGCTGCGGTACTTTGTGCAAAACATACTATATGACAACATACATATGCTCATTGCTATGGTGATCAGCTTCCTAGAAAGACATAAAAACAGTGATGGGTGTAGGCGATGAAATTATGTTGCTATATTCATAAACTGCATCATAAGTGGTGACAGAAAAAAACAAGACAAAACATGTCAAATAACAGAATAAACATCAAACATGAATGATAAGAAACTTTATCAACTTACACAGCACATTTTTTTAATAAGAGTATTTAAACAGAAATAAAATTATTGGTCTTGGAGGAATGGTAAGCTGTTTCATTTTATGTTCTATATCTGTTATAGCATGTTAGTGTAGTGAACACACACACGCACCCACACACTCACAGACATACACACACACACAGTCAAAAAATTGAAAATTTTTTGAGACACTAATGAAAAAAACAAATAATGCTGCTTGAAAAGTGACTCATTTTCTGTTGGTTCCTCACAGATGCAGCTTTGTTTGGTAGCAGTGGGCCTTAACGCCCTTCTGCATTTGTTTGGATATTAGCTGCTGTTTGGCAATAAGCCACCCATCCAATTCAACATAACACACAGAAGATAAAACATCAAACATGTGACCTGCAGGACATCCCTCCTATACCCTGACCTGACATAAAGTTGAGTGCATTACCTTTTAACAAGAAGCGCTCGGAGAGCTCCACCATAGCAGCACACTCTCTCAACTGTATTTGCTTTTAAAAGGATTGTATTGTATTTGGATATATTCATTTAAATTGATTTATTATTTTTTAGATCTAATTTAAGAACTTTATGTTCAAAACAAGTGCAAAGTTTTTATTTACCCCACTGAAATCAATTTCAATATTCATGACCTTATTTTGAAAAAAGGAACCAGTTTTAAATATCTCTATATAGCGTATAAGATTTTGTAAATTTTCCACAATAAATCATAAAGTTGACTTTAAGAACCTTGGTGGATGTAAGCCAAATTATAACAGATTGCTCACATGAACCCAATCTAAACCCCTACAAAGTTTTATCAGAATTCCTTAACAAACGTTTTGAGATATTTGGATGATACGCATGCATGTAAAGAAAAACATAACCTCCCCGGTGGAAGTAATCAGTCATAGGTAGAGAAAATCATTATTCATGATAGTCCATGTTTTTCACACACATAAACCCAGGTAGAAAAATCATTAAACTAAAGAGCACAATTTTTTTGACTGCCTCTACTTCTTATTTGTCTGATACACAAACAACAATGATCTACCAGTTGTATGCACATCTTTGGAAAATTGCAGGCAAAGAAGACACCCACACATCTGCCTACATAATGTGAGCGCACATATATACACACACTGAATATGATAAAAAGAAAAAAGATTGCATGAGTAGGAGATACAAGGAAACAGAAGAGACAAACTTCATTCAGTTTATGTATTTTAAATCAATAACAAATAATTAAATAATCCCCTATTTATGGTTACAGTAGATTATACTTTTTAACATAACTAAAAGTGATGGTTTAATGTCATAGAAAGATCCTGTTACAAATAAATAAATTATGAAATTAACAAAGAATACAAATATGTGGTCTCTACAGTGCATCTACGATGTTATGGAGTCTAAACTCCAGTCAGTCCTTTAATTGCTTTTAATCCCCAAACAGCCCGAATTGACCAGATTTTTTGGACTGTCCTAGATAGTCCAAACATACCCATTGATATTTTAATGTCTTTGATGCCTTGTATGTTTGTTTCTGGAGTAGTTTGTGAAATACTGCTGAAACAGTCATAAGCAAAGGCACCATCATTTGACATTTTTAATGTCTCCAACAGACAATGTGTAACAATGTCTATATATATTAGAGTGTGAAGTTAAGTTAAGTTAAGTTAAGCGACAGTAGCATTACGCTTAGATTTTTTTTCATGTTACAGATTATTATATTAGATTAAATAATGTCATTATGACAAAATAAAGGCAATTATAAAGCACTACGGAAGCCGAGAACGGCCGTATCCGTTAATAATATTTTTATCTCGTTATCACGAGAAAACGGTTTTGTTTTCTCGTGATAACGAGATAATTATGACAGCTGAGGTGCAATCAGCTGCGTGGTGGAGGTGTGGTCTTTGGCCTGCTGCGTACCGGAGGTGCATGGTGAACAGGTGTGCCTGGCCAGCTGACAAATGAACTGTGTGTCTGCTCTTTCAAAACAGTAACGGCCAGGTAGTCGGAAGGTGTGTGGCTACGAGGCAGGAGTGGCTGCGTCCTGAGCTGTAGCTGAAACCACAGTTTGTGTTGCCATAATAAAAACAGTGTCCGCAAAACCTGACGCCAGTGTGTGTGTTTCTGCTCTGAGGGGTCCTGTGCTACAGCCTGTAAAGCTGAAGCTGGGACAACCTCTTGTTAAATGACAAGGACTGATCTCAATATGGTCTCTAACAGACACATCGCAATTCCAGCTTGTGTTAGACCTCGACTGAAATATCATCTGATCATTTTCAACAATTAATTGACAAACGTTTGTCCCGAGAACAACGTTTTAATCATCTCGTGATAACATAACATGGTCGTTATCTCGAGAAAACGGATTTGTTTTCTCGTGATAACGAGTTATTTATCCCGTTATCTCGAGAAAACCGTGGTCCGGTAACGAGAGAAAAATATTATTAACGGATACGGCCGTTCTCGGCTTCCGTAAAGCACAGTGCTCACTGTCAGAAGTTGAAGTGGTCCCTGCCTGCATTTTAAAACTGACCTCAACGCTGGTTACAACAAAATAAGAAACATTTTAATAAAACATTTCTAAAAGTTTATCATCTTGTCCACATCTGCCCGCAGCATCTCTCTCATCCACCATTCACACTGCTGGTCTTCACGTCTTTAGCTCTGAAGTTCAGGTCTGAAACCCATCTTATTCTGCTACTCTAGATTTCAGTGTTTAATTGATTAGATTACTTCTCCATATCCTGGACTCACTCACTGTAATCCACTCAGCCACAACTCAACACAGCTCAATCGGCTAGCAGCTATGTACTGTAAATAAGAGCAGTAGGCTAATGTGGCCTATTGTTAATTTGTGCACCTGTCAGGTTAACATTAATGTAAACACTTTAACACTTAAGTGTTGTTCAAACGGGAGCTAAAGTGTTGTTCAGCCTTATGAACATTATTTCAGCTTTCAGTGAGAAGCTAGCAGCAGAGCTGTGTGACGTTATACGTTGGAACTCCAATATGGCACTGTGTGTAATGATACTTATCATAATTCAATATAAATTTTAGTACAGATCAATATCCAAATATCTTTTTGTTGACAGTGTATATAAAGAATATCGGCGTAAATTGCCTGTCCGGACATGGCTACCATGCACTAGTTTTCCGAAGTCCCAAAATGAGTGTTTCTGCTGCTGACAACTTGGTTGCAAAAACCTGGACGTGACGAGGAAAGGTGGGTTTGACCGTGAAACTGTGCACTCACTTGCTAATTTGCATGCAGTTTCATACCACTGATAACAAAACATGGAAATTGAAACATGGCACAATCAGGGTTTACTAAACATACTCAATGTTTTGTTCAGTATTACTCAAAACAAGTGACTCAGCCCAGGAAATCTTCTATAGGACCAGATGTTTTCTTGCAACCTACAGCAACCTGGTGTCCTCCACATAGAATGCAATTTTTTAGTCATTTGTTTTTGTCTGTTTTTAGGCATTGGCTTCATTTTTTTCTGAACCAAAAGCTATTTCTGGGTTTTATATTGTCTGTGATATCAGCATACAGTAAACCCCTTAAGTCTAACTAATAACATTAAGCCAAATAACCAATTCGACAATCTCCATATCTAAGTTCCCCCCAATATTTCAAAGATTTGGTTTAAATTTACACCAAAGTGTTAGATAACTGGAAACAGCAATTAATGTGTTTAAGTAAGAAACACATACTGCATAAAGGATTTGCAAAATTCCACATTTTCTGGTTCTTATTAAAGTCTCTTGTGTTTGTGTGTGTTCAGCAGAGTTATTAATCACAGCACTGCTGCATAGCTAGTACACTTTATCACCTCTCAGCAGACTTGGAGTGCAGATGTGCAAACAGCAAGATACTGTAACAACACACTTGTTCAATTAATTGGACCATACTGAAAAAAAAAAGTTTCACACATCAGCTAAACAACCACTATGTGTTCCTTTTCAAAAATGCAAAGGTAAAGCAAATGTAATTTTATCTTTAAATACTGACTCAGTGCGGTGAGATAAAACCTCTAACCTTTGAGAACTCACGAATAGTTTAAATTGGCATACACAATCCAGTGAGCAAAGCAGGAACTAGCTAGTTTAATAAATCACTACAACAGCACAGTCCTCAGAGTAAAGCAAAGAGCCAATGTGGCTCCTCAGTGCAGCACATAAATGGTTTCAGTGCAAAAAGTATCGATATGTGCAAAGATGCCAGTTCAAATTCAAGTTAATACAATGATAAAGGATCATTACAGTACACAACAAGTACTAAGTAGCAAATGACCTGTGGTTCAATGGTCAAAACAATGCATGTGTATCGCAATTTGTATAATCCCGATGAGGAAAAAAAGCACCTCCTCTGTACTCTTCTTTCTGTTTAATGCAACAGAAAGCAAGGCAGTTAACAAACTTTGTCATTCTTTTATAATTGAGTCTGGGGTTACTCTGTTAATTCTCTCAAATAAGCACAGAGGAGGGAAAAGCCTATTGATCTAATCTAGTGTGGCCTCAAGTCCACAGAATGTTTTATGCAACAGAATGAGAAAGAAAAAAAAAATGTATTGATTTTTGCAGGTTTAAAAATACAAGCAACCAAATGCTGGATAATTCTAACCCTTCAATTGCGTAAGCAGCTTTCTGGCAGCTAAACACTGAGGGTTCCTGTTCTTGCAACATGTGAATTTTCAAATCAAATACACAGTGGATGGAAATTTGGGCTGATAGTGTAAATAAAACAGCATGCTTTTGAAGTCAAAAAGTCGGCAAGACAGTAAGAAATGTTTTAAAA
This sequence comes from Pelvicachromis taeniatus, assembly GCA_015108175.1. Classification (NCBI taxonomy): domain Eukaryota; kingdom Metazoa; phylum Chordata; class Actinopteri; order Cichliformes; family Cichlidae; genus Pelvicachromis; species Pelvicachromis taeniatus. The sequence goes on from VURO01021709.1 coordinate 18,890, forward strand.
AATGTGTTAATAGGTGTTTTTTTGTTAATGACCACAAAAAAAAAGAAATCAAAAAGTGTGAAACTTTTGAGTGTGTGTGCGTCTGTTTGGCACACAACTGTTCAGAGAGGGAGTTCTTTTGTTCCTCTGTCTCAGTCATCTGGTACCACTGCACGTTCCATTTCATAGCCAGCAAACACACACAAACCATTGTGTGAGGTCTGAGCATCGGGGAGATGAATGCTGCAGCTGGATTAACTCTGCTCTGCTCTCATTAGCTTAATCTTCTACATGAAACACTCACACACAGGGATACGGGGATGCAGTATCTTCATAGCGTAAGCAGCATCCTGGAATGTATTTTTGTGTGTCTATCTCCAGAGGCACACAAAAATCACATGCATATTTCCGTGCGTTTGAACCACACAATAGAAAGATGGGGAATTTGAATTAGATCATTATTCATATACAAACCCAGGTATACTGAGGGAAAGTTTTCTTTAAAATATTTTTATGTTATCCAGTGTTGCTGGTCAATACTGGCTCTGTTGTACAGTCAAGGCCACCTTGGCTTTGTCAGCTAATGTGCATTTGTTTCTTCTAGGAGCTATATCATAACTCTTATAGTTGGTAGTTTACATCCTCTCTACTTGTTGTGGCTTTTCTTTCTAATCCGCTTCTTTTTTAGTTTTGGTAGAAATGCAAATCAGCGCTAATCTCTGTGCACGGCTTCACAGAAATCCATGCTAATCTCAGAGAGGCGTGTGTTGTCTGTTTCTACACACAAACATAACGCATGCAGAAAAGATGTATGTTTCCACACACCTTGTTTACATGTTTTACCTATTATTTTATTTTGTATGTGAGTCTTTGTGTACTATCTCAAATGCAATTGTGTAGCTGCGAAAACCTTTGTTTTGGGTATTTGTGTCTTGTATGATGCACATTTTTGTACTTTATTTAGGCTGTCATTTAGCTTTATTTAGCTGTTTTTGGGGTAGTCATCTGTGGGTACCATATGTCTTCCATTAGTAGTATCTCTTTTAAATGCCGGTTTCTAATAAACGCCGGTTTGAAAACATGTCACGACAAATAGACGCGACAGTGCGGAGGGACTCCAACCTGGAAGTCCCTCCGCACTGTCGTCTTCTTCTTTTTAAATTTTATTGGCGGTTGGCAAACAACTGAATGGTGCATTACAGCCACCAACTGGTATGGAATGTGACTGGAAAGTCACTCAAAAAAAAAAAACCTGTCTTCGGTCCTCCCGCGTCTCATCACTCGGCCAGCTATTTCCAATGAGCCGTCATTTAAGCAGCGGCATTTAAGCTGGATGCGCGGCAACAGTAGAAGTGGGATTATTACACTGAACTGGAACTGTCGACTAGTGAACCTGCTAACTGTGATTTTCTGGTCTTTTACTTCCTCTCAAGGAGAGTCGGGTGGAGAGAAGTTTCGGGGCGCACCACTCGTGAACTGGGCTACCACACACAAGGAGACACTTGGGAGCAAAGGAGGAGCACAAATGGAAACGGCATTATTTGTGAACTGTTGGAATACGTTTTGGAGCACTGTAAGTAAACGCACAGTTTTTTCACCTCAGTCTAAAAACTGCCCCTGGGTCCTCTTTCCCTCTCACTTCCGCGACAATTCCGTCTGAGATGGTCTCCAACAACCGCCGGTCCCTTTTAAACGCCGGGCCGACCGGATCAATTTTTTAATAAGTTCCCGGGTTATTAAAGGAAGATATACAGTAAGTACATGCAAGTATGCTCTATAATTGTGTGTGTGTGTGTGTGTGTGTGTGTGTGTGTGTGTGTGTGTGTGTGTGTGTGTGTGTGTGTGTGTTGAAACTAGGTCACATCTTCAAATCTTAACACTAGCTCCACATTAGTGTTGCATATTTGGAATCTTAAAGCAGTTGAACAGCCAATAGGGAACAGTGATGAAATAAGCCCAACATCAACCTTCACTCAAACATCACAGCCGCAATGAAATTGAATTTGGAGCATACAGAGACTAAAGTTCACTGATTCATGTGAACAGAAAAAAAATGTGAAGGAAAAAGTTTGCACCCACCATTTTTGTCCCTCAATATTATGCAAAAATTAAATGTACATTCTTGCTTTTCCAGAGTTGTAAGCATCTGCCATTACTCATTTAAAGTAAAAAGCATGACTTGAATATTGTTGCTAGTCATAGTTTAATCCTTCTGAGAAGTTTAATATTGATGCTGTGTCATGCTCGCTTACTGACACATCCCTGTCTACGCATTAAGGATTTCTTTCTAAGCCAAAGCTGGAGGCTCATATATTAAGTGCAAAACAGTAATGGAGACACGTGAATGGGCTTTAACCCTAAATATCCCCCCCAAAAAAGTGTAGCACTGGCAAAAAGGCAAAATTGGTGTTCAGTCATTTAACTTGATTAATGAAATGATAACTATCCATTTCATCTATAGCTATACAGCTCATGTGGTGATTCCATACAATAGTTTATGTACAGAAAAATGAATTGCAATTGAGTGCTAATAGTGCGTTGCGCCCTATGATAGTTGGTATATGCTCCAACCCCCTGTGTGGATAATGTGAATGGATGGATAGTTCAGAGGGTGTCTGAGTTGGTAATATGGCAATAAAGGAATTCCAAAGCTTTTAAGCTTTTTGCTTTTTCTCCAGCTGAAAGAGTGAAATAGAAAGGAAATATAAAAATTATATCTGTTTATGTCTTTCACACCCTCTAGTAGTGAGTAGCACTTCCCACCTACTTGTTAGCCTAGTTGGCTGTGATTACATATGGAGGTACTCGGTACTTAAATATGTCAAACTTTACTGGTGACCCTGAGGAAGCACACGATGGAGTGAATCATGACATTTAAACTAAAAATATAAAAAAATAAAATTGGAATAAAAATAGTGACACAAACTATTCTACATCATGAACTTCATACTACCTTGAATTGGATAAGCAGAAGAAAATGAAGAACTTAATATAGAAAAGCATACTCCTTGTGAATGTGTGAATGTCTTGGCTCTTCACCGTACAAAGGTCATGAGAAAAAATGTATCTATCTACTGTATGAGAAACTGTCTGTGGCAGAGGTGTGTTACTATTATATATTGTTTTCCATATTTTGGTGGTATGAGGTAAATCCTGCCTTACACTTTTCAAAACATGCTTTTTCCTAAGCTGCTGACAGAGCGAGAGAGAGAGAGAGATAGATAGTATTAAGAAAATTCCCTCAAGTCATTTAAATCAAATGTCTTCCTTCACCTTCTTCTAGACAGAAAATATATTTCTTTCTTTCTCCTCCATTATCTTCTTCTCCTTCAATTGTTTCCTCCTGTTGCTTCTGTGCATCTCGTCTGTCATCTAAATGCTAGACATTTCCTCACCTCCTTCTTTCTCCCCCTTGTTCCTCTTCCTCATTGTCTCATTATGAATGTTCTCCTTTTTAATTCTAAGACTTTCTTTTCTCAGTCTCTCCTTTTCATTTGTGTCTCTTTTCCCTTAAATGTTCCAAGTTTTCCCTTTGAGTAATTTACCTGACATGCTTTTTCCTGTCATTTTATCTAATCTAGCCATTGAGATATGTCATGTTGAAATACTTCTGTCCTTCTTCATCCCTTTTTTTTCCCAAAAGTTCCTCCCCTCTAAATATTTTTACTAATTTTTCTTCCTTTTCCACCCACACCTAAATATTTTCTCCTCTATTTTCGGAACATGTCTCAGCTGTTTAAGGATCTGATGCAACAGAAAGCAACAGCACCCACTGCTGCTTCAATCCTACAATACAACAACAAACCACACTCCCTTGACATCTAATGTCATGCAAAGAGGAAGGCAGCTGCCGTGCTGTTCCCTCAGTGGTAGGTGCATAATAACAATTGCATAATATCTGATTTAACCATCCTGATGAGACTGAAAGTGTTTTTCTCCAAGCATAAATCTACATTAAAAAATTCACTTGGGAAGCTGCAGTCATTTTTTTTCTAATGTCCAGCTGCATATGAAAAATGGGCTAAATAATGCTAAGATATTATATTCTAATAGTGTCAAATGATTTAAATGTAAATTTTTAACATTTTAAGTTAAAATTGTGTATGTTTTGTTTTGTTTGTTTGTTTTTGAGTTAGTGAAAGACAGCACACTTTAGCCTGAATCAATATAGTTCTAGTTTGATTTGAATCAATTGTTTAAAATGTGCTTCAGGTTTATACTGCACTCGAGGTTAAATTGTCAAAGTTTGTATTATAAAACCCACAACTTCATCTGCACAGAGAAAAACACACAAGAATGCAAGAAAATTAGCACTTGGAGAGGACATCAGGACTATACTGAAATGTAACACTTTGTAATTCAGCAGTCAGTAAGTGTACTTACACAAAGTAATATACACAATGTACTGTAGCCCACAAAAATAATTTGCTCCCCCCAAAACGACCCCACATCTATCTGTCCATTATTTATCCAGCTAGGGTTCCTGTTGGCACTAGAAAACAGGAGGGTCGATACTGACTTGGACACAAGTCAATACAAAATTTTCTATATAGAAATCATTTTCATTTAAATGTAATTCCTATAAATTTATAATGGTAATATTATGTTGAGATGAATCCTACTGAAACGTGCTTCTGTGCTATTATAAATATGACAACTAAGAATATCATAAATGACAAAGAGTTAAGAAAATCCATATTTTAAATTGCAAAGGGACGAATGTGGTATAGAATGAAACATTTTCTAAAAATATCAACTGATCTCATCTAATGAAATGATAAATACAAAAGTAAAAAAAAAAAATGTTTCGGCAACTGTTTCTATGCCAGCGGGTTGCTGTAAGCTTCACAATATTAAAATGAAACCAAGTGAAATCAACAGCTGGCGCAGCAGTACCTGTCTGGAATCATCAAGTGGGAAATCAAACACTTACAAATCATGACCATTTTGTGTCATCACTTTTAGCCATTGAGTTGTATAACACTGTATCTGTAAAATAGATGTGAATTCATGTACAGTATGCAGTATTGTTATGAACATGGGAAATGAACTCCATAGTAGATGAAAGCACACCTGTCACGCAAAAAGTTGTGTTTAATATGAGATAGACTGGAATGTTTGACTTGTCCTATTGCTGTACTGTACTGTTTATTGTGGCACAGTGGCACAGTATTATACAGTTAAAGTTTTGTTATAGCTGAAAGTCGAACGTTCAACCTTAAGTCAACCTCTACACCCATAAACAATATTTACTGTAACAATGTGTCTTTTCTACTGAAATGAATGAAATAAAATCAGATCAAGGGTGTGAAAGAGAGACTCCCAGTGGACGCCCAGTCTGTAACAGCAGGCTTCCACATAAAAGGAACCGCCACAGGGTAATTCCCCTGTTTGATGGTACACTTGGTGAGCTAGCCAACTCAGATTCCAACAGTGGGAAAATAAATACATGCGACAATCTGTTCTATTTCTACCATCTTCTTCGCATTCAGATCATTAGTGCTTTTCTTTTTTGCATTTCCGCCCCTTTAACTAATTTCAAACTTAGAAATGATCCTTTGTTGTTCCGACCACTTTCTTCTCCTCTCTTTCACGCTTCATACTGCTCTTCTTTCGTATATTTCTTATTTCACTGTTCTTTGTTTTTCTCTGAGTATATTGCCTGTGTTGGAAATTCATTATGAAAAATCCCAAAGCAGTAGTCAGTTGATGCTCAGAATTAAAACCCACAAGGTCAGGTGGTAATTAATCTTCAATAATATTTTTTAAATCATTTTAAATTAACAAACCAATAAACCAGCATATGGTTCATCTAAATAAACCAATTTAATGCAGACATGTTAGAGCACATTTGTTGCTAATACCCTTTGTTAAGGGTATTAACCCTCTTGTTAAGGTTTTTGTTCTCGTCAGCGACTATCGGTTTTCAAAGAACTGCTGATCAATAACGTCCCTACAGATTTTTGCATTTTGAAGCACCTCTGGCCTATTCCTTTGATCGCTTCACATTTTTCCATCATTCAGCACACTGGCTTGTGTGCACACAACGACTCTTCCCTTAGACTTACATTTATCATTGTTAGGGAATGATCACCAGTATTGAAATTGTAAGTCTCTACTTATTTTACTACAAAGCAACAGCTAACCAGTGAAACCTAAACCCACTTATCCTTATGAGGTTATGCATGTTCTCCAAACAGAAAGGCCCCAGCCTGATGAGGGGGCTGAACTCAGGAACTTCTTGCTGTGAGTCAATAGTGCTAAATGCCACCGTGCTGCCCCTTCATAGACCCCCTTCACAAAAAAAAATGCTTAAATGTTATTTCAAAAAGTCAGGACCTGTCTGATGATTTTGTCAGTGAATATCAAATTCATGCTGTTCAGATTGGATTGAGGGTTAATGTGGTTGAGGGCACTAATGCTGCATTTTATTTATGGAAATTATAAGAAATTAATAGACACTGGGACAAAAAAGGATCAGATTCCATAATTACATGATAAGAAAAACAGTCTATGGTTGCTTTAACCAGACTTTTAGTGTATTATTTAGTGTGATTCTTGAAGTGTCTAGCATACGTTATAAATTCAGACTTCTCATTATAAATTCCTTGTGCATTACTTTCTCATATTGCTCACCTTGATCACTGAGTGGCAGTTAGAATTTACTTGCATCTTCTAGTCACCTTATATGCAGCACTCTTTAGAACACATTTCTTAATCCTTGCAAAAATGTCACAACATAATATATTACTTATGAGCAGTGTCGCTAACAGTCGCATATTTTCCAAAAAACTTTCAGCCTTATGTACGAAACATCAAACATTGATTACAATCCTGACAAAACAGATTATATTTAGTAGTTTACTGTTACACTATTATTATTATTATTATTACTATTATTGTTATCATTATTATTGTTGTTATTGTCATTGTTATTATTGTTATTATCATTGTTATTATTGTTTTTATCGGTGTTGTTGTTACATTATGAGTATTACCATATCAGCACTACCTATGCTACCTCACAAACTAGATTAAAAATTAGATTAAAAGAGATGAACGATGGAAAGAATGAATTTTTTCAATAAAAAGTAAGACTTTTAAACTGCATGGTTTCAGTTTTTTGTCATTTCTCTACTTTCTCTACAAAAAATACCAACACAAAGCCATTTATTTATGTGGAAATCTTTTCCATGATTATTTTAGGTTAATTTGAAGAGTTATTTTTTGGAGTGTAGACTCTGGTTATCATAAAATGGTAATGGATTTATAGCAACTTCCACTCTATCTTTATATGGGTTGCAGGGGGGCTGCAACCTATCCCACATGTGATAGGGCAAGGGGTGGGGTACACTCTGAACAGGTTGCCAGTCTATCGCAGGGCTCACACAGAGAGACAAATAACCATTTGCACTCACATTCACACTTACGGGTAATTTAGAAAAAACAATTAACCTAACCCTAATAACTGCACGACTTTTAACTATGGGAGGAAACCAGAGTATCTAAGGAGTTGGGTTGTGGATTTGATCCCAGGGCCTTTTTGCTGTGAGGCAACAGTGCTAGCCACCACACCACTGAGCTGAGCACCCAGACTTAAAAAAAAGTTGGAAAGTTATGATTACAAGGCTTGATACAGAATTTTCTGTACGTTTTGTTCTTGACAGGTTAGACCATAATAATTCGCAATAGCATATATGTGGTGTGTAGGGCTGCCACAAACGACTATTTTGATAGTCGACTGGTCACCGATTATTAGTCGACTAATCAGATCATGCATCCATTGGACGTAAAACATAGAGCTCATTGCACCAGCATGCATCTGCTCTTATATAACTATCATTAGCTTACAGCTTTGAGTGTTTAAGGTATGTGCTAACTAAAAATAAAGACAAGATGATAGTTTATTAAATTTTAATGAAATCTGCAGATTGTTTAGGTGAAGTTTAATAAACTTAGCCGTCTGCTCCTTACTATCTAAAATATAACAGGACACTGGAGTATATTCTCGACCATCTCACACTTCTGATAATCAGTTGTCTGCTTGATGTTTATTCAGCTGTGTGAAAACTATAACTTTAATCTCAGCCAAACTGATTTACTCAGGAATAATAAAATACTAAAAAAAGCCAAACAATAACATTTTTAAGTTATCTAAGTGACTTG
>VURO01021716.1:0-10151 GCA_015108175.1 Pelvicachromis taeniatus
GTGGGGCTGTGTGGCCAGTGCAGGGACTGGGACTCTTGTCAAAGTTGAGGGACGCATGGATTCCACTCAGTATCAGCAGATTCTGGGACCAATGTCAGGAATCAGTGACAAAACTGAAGCTGCGCCGGGGCTGGATCTTTCAACAAGACAACGACCCTAAACACTGCTCAAAATCCACTAAGGCATTCATGCAGAGGAACAAGTACAACGTTCTGGAATGGCCATCTCAGTCCCCAGACCTAAATATAATTGAAAATCTGTGGTGTGAGTTAAAGAGAGCTGTCCGTGCTCGAAGCCATCAGACCTGAATGAACTAGAAATGTTTTGTAAAGAGGAATGATCCAAAATACCTTCAACCAGAGTTTTTTTTATACAGGAAAATCATGACGATTAACAAGGTGGTCCAAACTTTCGCATCCCACTGTAAATCTAATGAGGTTTCTAAGGGCTAAAGGATGGGATTTAAAATTAAAACAAGAGTTTTAAAATGCCTTGAGGTGACTGTTGTTGTGATTTGGCACTGTATGAATAAAACTGAATTGAATTCAAATGATCTCTCAGTTATTTAAAGTCAATCATTCGACTGCAAATAAAATAATCCAGATTTGATGCAGATTCCTGATATATTGAGGACCAGCCACTCCAGCAAATGTAATGTAAAAACAGACTGTTGTGATGCAAAGGAAAGTGTCTAAAACACTGTCAGTGTCTGACAGTGTCTCGAAACACAATTTATAACTCAGCATTTAGAGGGATTACCAATTCAAATCAAATTCCCCCAAAAAGTTGGGACCCTGTGTAAAATGCAAATAAATCAAAAAACAATTATTTGTAAATGTAATAAAACTACAACAAAAGCAGAACACAGAAAAATGTTTACACTATCAAAATGTACCATTTCAAGAAGAAAAGGACATCTCAAAAAATATATTTACCATTGTGTGACATGTCGTTTTAAATGTCTGGGAACTAAAACCAGTTGTTGAACTCGTTGGAGAGGAATGCTAATAGAATTCTAGCTGCTCAACAGTCCTGCGTTGTCTTTGTTGTAGTTTTCATTTCATGATGTGCCAAATGCTTTCAGTTAGTGAAAGGTTTGTACTGGACAGTTCAGCAACAACAAATAATTTTCTACAAACAAATTTTCTATTGTTATAGCTGCAGTATTTGGTTTAGAATTGTGTTGCTGAAATATTCAAGGACAAAAAAAATCATAAGCGTCCTATATTGATGGGAGTTAATGAGAGTTCTCTATATTTTCAGAATCTTTGATGATACTATGCAGTGTAGATGATAAGATATTCAAGCGAAGCGTCAGAGCCTGGACCGAGTGGCCTGCCTTACACGTACTGAAAGAAATACCCAATGTTGCTGCACAGCTGTGGCAGAGGCTAGGTGACCAGAGACCACAGCAGCAGGCAGACACCCCTCGATTACAGAATTCATGGATGACCAACTACATCACATAGGCAGGTAAGATGGGCCCTGAAGCCTCTGGGAGATCTGGCATTGTTTGAAAAGATGTTTTTCAAGGTCAATAAGTCACAAAGCATGGTGATAAGGAAGGAGAAGGTGATATCCCGATTAAATCCCTTTTATTTATTTATCCTTTATCTACAGGTATTCATTGCCACTCACACAGTTAAATTCATTGCACTTATTCAACAACCTGCAAGCATAGAACTCAGTAGCCATGCACACAAATTCAATTCAATTCAATTTTATATATATAGCGCCAGATCACAACAACAGTCGCCTCAAGGCGCTTTACATTGTAAGGTAGACCCTACAATATGACAAAGAAGTCAATGTGCACACAAAAGTATCTGCTATACACACGCTGCTGCAGGTGCATGCTCAGCTACATGCTCTAGCAGGTAGCTCTTTATGCTATTCAGCAGAATCCTGGTCGCTCAAATCAACAGTTTGAAGGCTGAGCCCAAAGGAAGTTGGGATCCTGATGTGATTGGTCACATTGATGGACACTTCAGGCTACTGCATTACTACAAGTTATGCTGTGGCAAGAACATAAGGGCCACTTTAAACAATATTTGCTTACAATTTGGAAATTAAAATTTGCCAGATTAACTATCAGCAGTTGCTTGCTACTGTTTGCTGTGTAGCAGTGGAAACACTAACAAGTCTAACAAGTGTTCAATCATTCAGGTAAGGAAATCCCAGAAAGTTGATTCTGGATGTAGATTTTTCAGCAGGAGACACATTTTGTCACTCATCCAAGTGACTTCTTCTGTCTCAAAGACGCATCAGTCTGGCCTCCTGCCCTGGACCTGTCTATCTGTTGTCACTGCTCAAATATTTCTTTCTTCAACATTCTTTAAATTCTTTTAAGATTAGTTAAATATAAGTTTATTTGGTTATTTCCAAATCTTAATAGTGTTTATAAAGAGACTAGCAAGAACAATATTAAAGAGCTGTTTCTAGTAGGTACTTACATCTGTGGTTATTAGTAAAATTATTGTTCTCCAATTCAATAAACAACAGTGAAAAAATGCTCTGATCAAATGCTGATTATCAACTTTTTACAGTTCTGGAGGAAGTACCTATCCCAAAACCCATACTTATATAAAAGTAGTAATACTACAGTATATGAACATTATGGAAAAAAAAACTTTTATGAAAGTAAAAGTACCCATGTTCTGCATTAAAATATACTTCAAACTCTATATAATTGTTGAGTCATTAAAGTGTATACCACAGCTGGAACTAATTAATTGTATCTAAATCATACAATAATTTATTAGCTGATTTATATTTTATATTAATCCATTGGAACCTATCCCAGCTACCATGTGGTGAGTGTCGAGGTACACTCTGGACAGGTCGCCAGCGTGATGTGGTGCTAACACAGAGAGACAGACAGCCATTCGCACTCATATTCACACCTATGGGCAATTTAGAATCCCCAACTCCACTAACTGCATGTCTTTGGACTGTGGGAGGAAGCCCACCCGGAGAGAGCCCACGCAAACACGAGGAGAACATGCAGAACAGGGAGAACACCACAGAAAACTCAAAGCTCAGATGGTAGAGCTTCTTGATGTAGGGCAACAGTACGAACCACCATGCCATCGTGTTACACTTATGTTAATCTAACTCTGCTAGATAGGATTAGAGCTTTTATCGGAGTTCATAGTGAAATATTTGCACAATAACCATATGGTTATGGTTATACAAATAAATAAAAAATCACTATGAAAGAGTTGAACTGTGATACACATCAGTAACTTACTGGCTTAACGATTTGTTCGCTTTTTAAAAACAAAGTTTGCCTGTTTAACTACAGCTGTTATTTTTACTGTGCATCGGTGGATGTACTGATTTATCATTGGCTTCACTTTGATACTGAAAATCTTAAAAACCATAGAAGCACTACCACTGAGTCATGGTACATGCAGTTACGTACATGTGTTTCCTGCAGACTGAGCAACTTTTTATTGGCATATTTATACGTCTCTATTTTGGCCAAAGTTGTAAACAAATTGTAAACAAATATGGTTTAAAACAGCACTTATGTTCTTGCTGAAGTGTAACTCAATTTAACAGAGTCACCTGAAGTGTCCATCAAAGTGACCTTGAAACAGTTAAAAGTCATTTGATTTGAGTGAAGAGACATCTGCTGTAAGCGCAAACCAACAAAAGCATGAAATTGCACGCGCACGCGCAAAGCATCTGTGCAATAGCTTCTTTGTGCACATGGCTACTGAGTTGTTTGCGGGTTGTTGAATTCATGTGCAATGAATTTAATTGCGTAAGTGGCAAACAAATGCCTGCCTGAAAAATAATTATTTGCTCGGATTATGGGTGTTTTTAGATAAAAAAATTTGTTTTACAAGAGTGTCCTTGCCGAGAAGGACAGTATTACAATTAGGGCTTCAGCTATCGACTATTCCATTGACTAATCAGATAAGAAATACTTTTCATCTTATTTCCATTTTAGTAACTGCAATATTTAAAAGTTTAACTGCATTCAACATTTGTCAAAAAAAAACTTTTGAGCCCTCACATGCAGTCAAAAGTCAAGCTAGCTGCACCGTCAGCCGCACCTACAATGTTACAGGATGCAGAAGACTCTTGTGTTTCTAAGCCAGTCGACACTCGTACCGTAATATCCGTAAGAAAGTGCAACAATATTGTAGGTGCAGCTGGCGGTGCGGCTAGCTAGGGCTCACTTGACACAGTGCAAATGTGGGTGAAGCAATTGCGTTCGTGTTCCCATGGTGCACACTACAGAGACATGCATTAAACGAAGCATGGAAGCAAAGAGTTTGATTTGGCCACCACTGTGGATCCAACAGCTGGAGGGTGTTATGGGTTGAAACACCAAGTAACGGTTGGGCATCCCTTGACGACATCAGCTCCAGGCCAAAGATTACAGTTGCTCTGTTAAAACGACTGCATTTGTGGCATCTTTACATGTATTGAGCAAGACAAATGGGCTCTACTAAATAGTGACTGGATAGATTTTAAAACAGAGATTTCCTTTTCTCAACAAAAAACACATGTACCGATTATGTCACATGGTGACAAGAACAAGAAAGTTCTTCTGAATATCTTACCGGCTTGACCACCAGGCAAATTGGGGGAAACTTCTGATAAGAAGTCATGTCAGGACCTGCAGGATTTGCATTTTTATTGTTTGAACATTTTCTGCTTTCTCTAAGAGGTTTGTTCACACTGCTGTGTTGATCGTCTACATCAGTGTGCACAGAGTCGGAGCCAGCCTCTGAAAGAGAATGATTATAGGGAAAGATTTGTTCAGATGTTTGAATACGCAAAAAAAACATTATCTTATGTGGTCACACAATTACTGATTCAATCCACAGACATTTGAACAAAATCTATGCAGAAAAATAAAAACTGTTGCTCTTTCAGTGATGCCAAGACATCAATGTCATTGCCAAGGCAACCTTAATTAAGACACTCTATCCCTGCATGGAGCTGCATGGTTATGAGTTACAATTTAGGAGTTCCTAAGGAAGAAAACACATGAACACCCTCAAGTTAATTAAAGATAAATCAACTAGATGTTCATGCGTCCTGACAAAGTAAAAGGCATTCATATTTAACTTTATTAAGTCTTTAACTTTATTAACGGTGTTCTTTGGGTCTGTGTTAAATCCACATGCAACCTACCAGAGTACCCGGAGTCTTTTTCTGAGTCCTTCTCTGAGTAACAGTACAGCAGGTGGGTGCTCTTGTCACCCATTCCAGACGGCACACTGTGAGTGCCACCCTGAGATGCCCACAAGGTGGCACTGTTGCTCTTATCCTTGGCATTCTTTGAATTGCTATGGATGTCATGCTCTCCAAAAGGTTCCTGTTCTTTTAACATTCTGAAACTATAAAACAACAAAAAACATTTTTTTTGGACACAAAAGACTTATAGATTGTTGATTTTTTGTATACTGCTGGTGGTAAAGATTACCAGTGCAAAATTATTACATTTGATACCAAATGATACTGGCAGTATCTGAATAAGGATTTTTGTTCCTGTGCATGCATCCACACACACAGTGCATGTGCTTCTTTGCAATTAATCTAAACCTTCTAAGACCTGGACTCTTTCATGGCATGCATTTTTAATTTCTCTTTGCTATTTGGGCTGATTGGGATCTCTTTTTCCCCCCACTGAAGTATGGTACACTTGTAATACAACACATTTGTGGATTTAGCAGCAGAGTTGAGTATGTGGCTTGACTATAGACGCAAGGCACAGGCCTGTCATGACTGCCCTTCACTGTCAGGCCTGTTTGCACTCACCCCCACAGAGCAGGGTTTCTAAGAGACTAGTTCCAGAGTTCTCTTTTATGTGTTTTTTCAGTCTTTCACCACCTCCTATATGGTTAGATATCACTTCTACAGTGGTCTTTGTAAAGTGATCGGGCTCTTGTGTTCAACATGGTTGTAATAATACACTGGCATAGGATCATTTTGATTTTGTTGTCCAGATTGCACATGTCTTTAACCACCCCTTTTTTTCTTCCAAAACAAAAGTCTCCATAAAGACATAGGTTGGGTGAAATACAAGGAAGGAAGTGTTGCTTCTTTTATTTACTGCTTAAGGCAATTAGTCAATGAAGCATTTTTTACACACTATTGTAATCACAAGAACTGCTACAAGTGATGTATCCCATTGCTTTCAACCAACTCAACTTGTAACAGAGGTTGCTCTTCTGGAATCTAAGTAGATTCTGAAAACCTCTAAATAGAGGACTATAGAATATCAAACATTTCTGTGAGTTCTGGACGAGAGCATAATATGCATACCATCCGCATGATTAAAGCAAGGCTTTGCTGATAGTCTATTTTGTATTGTATGACGAATGGCGTAAAAAAAATATGATTGCAAGTTAACAACTTGTAAGTCGTCAACTTTGAAAAGCTGCAAGAATGGACAATAATGTATTCAACAATAGTCCATTTGTGTTTTTCTGAAATGTCGTGTGCAAACATAACAGCATGCACATGCTGACGAGCCTGCAGCAGGAGGACACTGATGAGGCACTGTGGCAGACTCTACAGGCTCACCCCCAACACATTATGTAATACAATGCTTGCGATGTTCAGTGGAAAACAGGAACCTGTTTTAAATCCACATCGCCATTCACTGACTGTACGACTTCCACAAAACATTTAATAAAACCTGCAATGGCAGTGCAACAGGAGAGCTGAAAACGGATCAGAATAAAACTGTTTAGTTCCTCTTCACATGTGGAACTCAGTAAGCCTACAGGTTACTCACCTGTCACTTCCTTTATCTTAAGAGAAAATCGCTCACTCCTGGTAGCAGACGTCCTCCAGTCCCAGGTTTAAAAATCCATTTTGGGTAGAAGAATCATATATATGACTATATATCATTTGCCCCCGTCAGGAGCAGATAAAAAATGTTCAAAAAAGAAATAAACCAAAATCTGCGTTGTTGAAGTGATGCATGAAGAACCTGCTGTAAGACACACTAACCGTGTACTGAACGCATCCATGACGTTCGCTTACGTAGCTACACCCATGAGCTAGAGAATAAGGGGGTCGTGCATAGAACAGTTACATGATGACGTAACGCCACTGGTTTAGCCAATCCCACGCAGAGACACGTGATTAGTCGGTGACGCCGGACAAGACATGTGAGGGTTGAGCTTGGTGCCCGTATGGTGTGTTTAAGTGCAGTCGTAAATACAAAGCCAGGCGTTCATGTCTTTAATGTAATCTGAAATTTGAGAAAGCAATAAACGTAGCAACACTTTTAATTGACATTAATTCAGTGATTGTCTTACTTTTACAGCTTCACTATACTTCACTATACTACTAAAAAAGTATCATTCAATCTTAATATCCTGACAAATGTGTTTTGGTTTTATTTTATTTTATACCCTGTGTGCGGAAAATAACCTAGCAGATTGCATAATAACATCGTATTTCATGTGTGTCTTCAAAGTTCTCAAAGACTATTCTATTTGCATTAAAATAATAATAAACATTTTAACTAATAAAATCTCTTTATTTGGTTATTTTACCCGCCTTGCCACCATCGAATCAATGCTGGAAAGCATTTTTATATTATTTAATTCAGTAGACAAAATCTTTCTCTTCTAATCTTTCATCCACTTTGCTAGAACAGCCCTCTTAATTTTACCGATTTATTCACAAAAACAAGTAGCTTTCAATAAACCTCTGAGGAGTGTTACTGACCAGCATTTGTATTACTTTGCTGTTAAGTCAAGTAAATTCATAGTGAAGCAAGTAGTTCTGTTACAGAAACTAAAAATACCTAGTGACCATGAAAAGAAAGAACTTTTAGGATTTCTATTTTAAAACTGAATCTTTGCTGTTACTGAAACCTCTTTTGACAGGTGTGCTTCCCTTCACTTTCATCAATGCTGCTGTGAAAACATGTCCAAATGATTCATTTATTAGACAACCACAGCAGTCAAACTGCTTTTCCTTCTTTCAGCTGCTCCCTTTAGGGATCAGCACAGCGGGTGTCATATGGTTTAATGCCAGCATATAAGCCTCCTGTCACACCAACCATCTGCATGTGCTCCTTCACTACATCCTTGAACCTTCTCAGTGGTCATCTTCTTTTCCTTCCACATGGCAGCTCTATATTCAGCATTCTTTGTCTGATGCATTCACAATCTCTTCTCTCCACATGTCCAAACCATCTCAAGCTCACCTCTCTAACTTTGTCTCCAAAGCACTCGATTCAAACTTCTGATATACTCATTTCTAATTCTGTCACTTTCTGGTCACTCCTAATATAAATCTTAGTATCTTCAAATCTATTCAATTTCAATTAAATTTTATTCACTTTTATTTATACAGTGCCAAATCACACCAGCAGTCACCTCAAGGTGCTTTATATTGTAAGGTAGACCCGACTACCTTACAATAATACATAGAAAAACCCAACAATCACATGACCCCTGTTACAAATCGCCCTTGACACTCAAAGTCCTTTCTAGGGAGCTTTAAATAAAATCCTTCCTTATAGCTGCTTTGCTGTTATTAAACATCATCCACTATAAAGTAGTACCTTGCAAATTACTTTCCCCAACCCTGTGTTCTTCAAACAAGACTGGAAGTTAGTAAGAAAAAAGTGGAGTGTGGTCCAGTGGAATGTGGCTCACCAGTTAAATTTGTCAATGTTTATTGTTATAATTACTGATGATGTAGTCATATAACTTTTCACAAACACCAAAGCTACCACTCAGTGCTATTGGTGTAGAACAGTTAATCAACCGTCTAGAGCTGAATGTAACAACTGGAATATCCATGCTTTTTGACAGCCCAACAGAACATGAACGCAGCATAGGAGACGTGGACGTGTGTGGCAACATGTGAGGCAGCGCGTGAAGGCGTGGTTTCTTCACAACAACATGTTTCTGCTGGGGGAGTGCTGCCTCAATCCCGTGTGTGCAACCCCCCCCCCCGCAAAAGAGATGGCAGAAAGAAATGCAGTGTTAACTGATTATGTAATTCTTACATCCTCTGAACATGATATCATGTAATTGCTGTCAATCTGACCATATGGGCATTTAATTACCCTTCTTCTAGTAGTTTACTGAAGATCAGTCTGCATGGAACTGAAATTTTTACATAGCCTGATACGGGCCTAATATTTACTCTCTTACCTTGGACATACTTAAGTCCACATTCATCAATCCAGACTAAAGGCATGACCACTGAGCACTTTGGGGGTATTCAAGATTCTCAAGTAAGGAATTTAATTCTGATTTAATTTCTAAAAACAAACAAACCAACAAAAAACCCTAATAAAGTTAGAAAAAAAATATCCAATGTAATAACCCCCCTCCCAAAAAAACAAAACAAAACAACAACAACAAAACCAAAAACAAACAACAAACAACAACAACAAAGAACACACACAGCCCGTGGGTAACATAGGCCTATGTCGGAGAGATAATTTTTTTGGAAGGAGGATGGAGAAAGGACAGAGAGATCCTACAAAAACATCAAGAAGCAGTGATCAGCTGGGCAGGAGTCTGCAAGGGATAATCATATACACCAAGTGGTGCAATTTCAAGTATGCAGAGTGGAGGCTGATGGGCTTAAAGAAACCAGGCAGAAAAATGATTGGACTACAGCAATGATGTCAGCATTCAGTTTTATAGTGTGGGAAAGTGGAAGTCATGTAAAAGAATAGATTAGCAGCCAAAATCCTGCTAAAGCAGACAGATGAGTGAACACACATCTTCTTTATTAGACATAAGCTTATTTTAATAGATGCTTTGTATACTTTACAGTAGGACACTAAAGTGGAATCTTAAAAATAAGGGGAGGGTTTGTATGAATTCAAAAACTCTTACCAATTTGCTTCTTGTCAAGATGTATGAAGCGGCAGTCTGATTTTCTAATGTCTGTGTTGAATAAAGCTACTTGAATTGCTTGATGAGTTGGTGGCCTGCCTCTTTGTGGTTAAGAGACTGAAAGTGTTACACTACATATTTGGAAAATCCTTGTAAAGATGTTGCACCCCAACATTCTGGATGATTCTTGGATAATACAAATGGCCATCCAAGTAATTATGTAATCCAAGAAATTGCAATATGTACATAATTGAACTGAGGTTATGAATTATAAAGAGCTGAAAATGTCTGCATGCAGTAAATTTC
>VURO01021726.1:9834-33588 GCA_015108175.1 Pelvicachromis taeniatus
AGGTTGGAGACACAAATCCCTTCGGGGTTGCATCAGGAAGTGCATCCGGCGTGAAAAATCTGCCAAATCAAACATGCAGCGCTACCTGCTGTGGCGACCCCTCGTGAATAAGGAAGCAGCCCAAAGTAGCTCTTTTAGGAATGTGTAAAGAAAAGAGACTGTAAGCTGAAAATTAACGAGTGCCAATCCCAGAAAGTTGATGATCAACTGGCCTATTGAGCATGCATCAAGAAATGAGTGCCATCACGAATAGCACATTCAAATGTAAACACAGCCCCACTTGAAAGTGCCGCAGAGCTTCTCCAAGATGTGCATCTTTCCGTTCTGGGGTTTTGATGAATGTTGCATGCTATTTTTGGGTAGAGCTACTCACTTCTATTGTCATGAACATTGTCAGCTGTAGTAGAAGACAGATAGCAGTCGAAGAATTCAAGTCAATCGAAGCTGATGGCAGTACACTACTCACCATTCATTTGCTGATTAAGGGTAAACACTTCACTGTTTGCCCAGTGAATAAAAACAGAATGGCAGTGATGAATGGAGTGATATAAAAAAAAATGGGCATGTGTTCATTAGCATTGATTACAACAGATTTTCTTTTCTTTCTTGTTTTTTTTGTTTGTTTTTTTTGCATCATTTGCATGAATCATCGTTTCACAGAGCCTTCAGCTTTCAGGCTCTTCCACTGTGGAACCAGCTCCCAGTTTGGGTTCAGGAGACAGACACCCGCTCTACTTTAAGATTATTCTTAAAAGTTTCCTTTTTGATAAAGCACAGAGTAAGTACTGGATCAGGTGACCCTGAATCCTCCCTTAGTTACACTGCAATAGGGTTGGGCACTTGGTGGCTTCCCATGATGCACTTGGTGTTTTGTCTCCCTGAGCCTGGTTCTGCTGGAGGATTCTTCCTGTTAAAAGGGAGTTTTTCCTTTCCACTTTTGCCAAGGGCTTGCTCATAGGGTCTCATAATAGGAAGCACCTTGAGGAGACTGTTGTTGTGATTTGGAACTATATAAATAAAATTGAATTGAATTGAATTGAAATCTGTTGTTAATATGCAAGTGGTGAGTTAGGCGGCAGTCAGCTGTTACTATAACCTTGGTCAAGGCTTTGTAAGGACTGTTGTCTGCATCTTTCGTCAACAGCAACTACATCAAACACTTTGAGCACAGCAAACTAAAAGTCCCGATTGTGTGACACTCTTTGTGCTGCAGATGCTCCATCTGGGATTAATGAGCTCAGATCAGTGTGAAGCAAAACAATTTACCTCTCTGACCGTTTGCTGAATATTAACAAAGTACCCGGGGAGATTTCACACTGAGCTCAAGTATAAGTTTCTGCTATCTACCTTCAGTGTGCGAGGCCATTCCTCTCCTACTGCGGCTCGCTCTCTGCTTCGCATTATCTTCCCATTTCCATTGAGTCATGTCTTCTTCTCTTTTCCTACACTAATTTCCTTTCTGCTCATCCATCTCTTGTGTTTTTTTTTTGCCTGACTGTCAGCATGTTGTGGTTCCTCTCATTTCTGTCTCCAGTATTTTTCTTGCATTCCTTCTGTCACCTCCTCCTTCTCTATTTCCTCATCACCTGTTCTTTGCCTTTTTCTCTTGTCTGTATTTTTCATCCTTCTTGCCATTTTTCTCCTCTTTTCTCCCACAATCACTGTCTTCCCTTCTCTTTCCCCCACCTGTCATCCATCCAATCACCATTTTTCATCTTGTCATCATAGCAGTGTTGCTGTCTCCCATCTTGCCTTTTGCCTCTTTTTTTTCATCTGCCGTTCTCTCCTTCTATCTACTTATTTATCCATCATTTTTCACTTTTTTATTGCACAGTTTTCTGTCACGCTTACGGCTACTCTCTCCCCCCACCCAGTCCTGCTTTCTCCCCTGATTCCACTTCTTCCTCAATCCTTCCGTATGTCCATCACTTGCCCCGCCACATCACTGCAGTATTATTTTTACAGGCGCACTCTTTCCACTGCTCTCATCAACCGTCCTCGTCATCATTACCCATCAATATTTGTTAATTTCTCAGACCAGGATTTCTGTTCCTGCCCTTTTGTCTCATCCCGCCCCCTCCTTTTCTCATCTGTCTATCATCATGTTATGTTTTGACATTTTTCCCATTTTCATCTCCGAACTGTCTCCACCCATCAGACCGTTTTCATCTTCCTGTCACTTTGCCGTGTCATTTTTCTCATCTTCCCACCTCGCTGTCGCTCTTCTCCCGTCTCCCCTCCCTCTTCCTTTCTTTCGACTTCATTCACCTCTGCTGTTTTACCCTCTCACTTGTATTTCAGGTTTTCGCTGCACTTTGAACATCACAGATCTCAGGTGGTAACACAGAAACCACAAAACTACAACTTTTTATGCAAAAGCAATTTTTTTTTTCTTTGTCAAAAGCCAGATGGACTTATAGCAAATATATTTTGAAAGAACATCTCAAGGCAGTCTATTTTTTTAGTAATTTATTCAACAAATATATGAAAAACTGGAATATTCTGGAGGGTTCTAATGTCCTACTCTTTGGCTTCAAAAGCTATCATTTTCTGCTTACTTCTTGTGTGGCGCTTTGCATAACTCTTCTCCGGTCTCTGACGTCAGAATTCCTTCAGTTGCAAGTAGGTTTTTCAATTTGATTTTAAATTCTCCCACAAAATGTCAGTATGATTCAAATCTGGGCTTTGAAGAGGCCATTCCATGAACCTTCATGGTTGATCGGCTTGTGCTCCTATTCCGTTGAAAGCCCTGATTTTGATTGAGTTTAAACTTTTGGACAGATGGCCTCACATTATTCTATCCTGTTATCACATTTGAATGAATGACTGCAAGCTGCCAAGTCCCAGTGGCTGTGGAGCATCTCAAAAATATTTCCTCTCTAACACACTTTACAATTTGTGTGCGATGCTTATCTTAAAAATGTCTGTTGTTACTGCGGCCCGATAATCTTTGATTCATCTCTCCAGACCAAAATCTTCCAGCAGACCGAGCTTTGGCAAGCTGTAGTTTTGATCTTTGTTGGACAGCTTGGACTTTTTCCTGGCACCATAGAGCAGTGAAGGTCAAATATGTGCAATCCTTTGCTGATCACCTCCGTTAATAGTCGCCGTTTCGAAAAAGGAACAAATATTTGCTTGCTCGAATACGTCAAGAAAGTCGACAGTTGACTGTACACGCCAACTGGGAACAAAAGTCACACGGGCTCACAGCAGGAAACGTCTTAATTGGACACAGTTGTGGGAATCTGTCATCCCACTGTGTTAGACATTTTGATGAATTTGGACAGGGCCCAAATAGATCTGATTCGAGTTTCTGTAAAGTTACTTGAGCGTGATGGACTTGCACACTCTTTGTTGCCTGTTAGCAGTTAAAAACGCATCAAGAAACGGGAACTTCAGACTGCACATGTGTGGTTCTGAAGACTTTTCCAAAGCCTGCTCAATAGCAGCTTCAGCTAAGAGAGTGAGAAAACCCACATCTATGAGAGCTGAAACGTTCAGAATAAGTAGCAGCTGTATTGGTGAATGTTAGCATTAAGGGCACTTTAACTGAGCCGCCTACTTTCAGTCAGCCCTGTTTCCTCTGTAACACTGGGGCTCTCATGCTTAAGGAATTTCACCTTCTGTGATTTAAGGTGGCTCAACAGTGTGCTATCTGTTTCATTGCAAATGATTTGATTTACGCTGGTTTTAGGGGATTATACAGTTAATAGGTGTTTCCAAGTGTTTCCGTCAGTATTGGCATTGTGAACCCCAGTGATTAGGTATAGGCTGGGCCAAATAGCGTAGACATCACCCAGCCACATCGTTTGACCCCTTCTGGGAAATGCACAGGCATTTCCAGATGAGGCTAAATATATCATTTCTCTGGTTTGTGTACCTAAGGTTGTTCTGAAAGCTGCTCAGAATACCTGTAGAGGAGTCTTCCAGTTCAAAATCTAGCCTAAATGCAAAGTTTTCTTTGAAGCTGCACTTTGCCGCTTAATGAAGGTCAAGTTGTTTGAGTTCTCGTGCAAACTGAGAGTCTTGTTCAGCTATTTGTATTTCTGCAGCTCGTCTATCTGAACAGAGAGCAAATAAAGGGTCTTAAACGAAAACCTTCCAGCTGTTCACCGTGATTAGTTAGTATCACCAGATTTAAACACTCTTATTGTTACCTGAACAAACAAGGTGTTAACTTCAGCTGTGACAAATATTTGCTGCTTACCACGTTTTTGTTTTTGAATTTTATGCTGTATCTTTTATGCACCATGTCGGTGTCAGGGACTTTCGCCTTCTGTCACTAGCTTTTTCTGTCCTCCTCATCTTGGAGCTCTACAAAACAGCGTTTGATAATTTGTTTCTTTTCTTTCTGAATGAAACTCGAGATTGGCACAAATTGGCAAACCGGAGAAAAAGTTAAACAGGTTTTAACAACTTTATCAGATTACACTGAAATCTGATCGAGACCGTGTCTGTACAAACAGAAAAACAATTCAGTTAGCTTTCTGTTACAACTCCGCATTTGCTTTGTACAAAGTTAGTTTACATTGGTAGCAAAACTATGAATACATACTCACACCCCTGCCACACTAGGAAACATTATATTAACCACGCCTCCATCAGGTCATTTCCCACAGGATCTACCAGCTTTTTAGGAAGTTTTTTTACCCACTGCAGCGACTATTATTTTGCTCCCCCCAAACCCCCCCCTGCTTTGAGTGGAAATACAGCTGTTGTGTATAATGCATCTCAATGCGTCATGTTAGCTCAGATTTAACTGCTTGAAGAAAGAAAAAATAGTGTGGTTCACCAACTGCACCACATATATGCTTACAGCTCAAACAATCCAAAGTTATGCATGATGGTTTTAATAAAGTGGTGTTCTCTGCCAACGAGACAAATGGAGGTTGAATTGTTCTTTTTTCATATATATCGATCTTTGTGTTCGGTTTGAACATTTAGTTTGGAAATTTGCTTTTGTGCATCCCTTCTCAGTTTGGTTTAAAGCATTGCAGGAGAGTCTGGTTGATAAATAAGAGTATGCAGTTTGCTCTCACTGTGGGCCAAATTTGGGGTTTTTTAAGTTTAAACCAGTTTTATAAGCTCTATTTACTCCTCACTGCTATGTAGAGCTGCCAACCTGTGAAGCCATGCCTGGTGCTGCTGTAAAGCCTATATGTTTATGCTTTAGCTTTGCGAGCCAAGTCCGATCCACAGAAGAAGACTTGGCAGATAAAATATGAAACTTAACGCGAGACAGACAGATGTGCAATTTCTGTCCTTGCTCTGAAATCGGACGATCTCCCCGCACCATAGTTCTCATAGTTTACATGGTGCAATGGTGCAATCATTAAAAAAAGCAATCTGCGCTCTCATTATCTGAGATTTCAGATCCGTTTGTTATCATCCAGTCTGTCTAGAGATGTGCAGGTATTGTTTGTTTATTCACGAGAGATGCATTATAGTATTCTTTGTTTGAACAGAGTGTCCTGCCTGGTAAGAAAAAATCAGGCAGAAAAACAAACAACTGCCTGTTCCGTTTATGATAGGTTCTAACCAAACTGCAAATAGACAAACACCTGAGAGGCTTTGTGTCAAAGTACTGGAAGGTAGATTTTCTTCGCTTGGGAAATGGGCAGATTAGGCCCCAGTCGCACAGGCCATGAGATTTGTCAGTGACCATCCAACAAGAGAGACGAATGTATATTCCCCAACTGGTTGCAAGTGTTTTCTGGCAGTCGCTAGTTTGAAAACTGTTGCAAAGAGATAAACAGTGCTGTATGAAATTCTCCTTGAGATTACTGTCTGCAAACACTTAAAAACTGTTTGTCATGTGTTAGTAAAACTGTGAAGAGCACAGAGGTCGTTGCACCTTTTCTATGGTGGGGGAACTGATAAGAACGGAAACCCTTATTTTGTGTTTTTTCCCTCCTTTTTTCTTCTTCTCAGAGCTTATCCAGAATGGCCGGCTGCTCACGCTACCCCTGATGGCGGGAGACCTGCACTCCTTGCTGCCTGATGAAGACAGGAGACGTCTTTATGTGGCCATGAAAGATAACCTTCTGTCTACCAGTCTGGATGACATAACGCAAAACCCACGCAAGGTTAGAACCGCAGGACGCGTGCACACATTCGCTTAGCATTTATGGAAATTTAGACTCAAGAGATTGGAGAGAAAAGTGTCTGCACTTCTTTAAGTTGCTTGAAGACGTTTCACCTCTCACCCGAGAAGCTTCTTCAGTTCTAAGGTCAAACGGTGGAGATTCCCAGATTTTAAGCCCTATGGGAGTGTCCCCCCAAGTGGGACAATGGACCCCCTGTTGATCCTCTACTTAATCACACGAACCAAGGTGTGAAAACGGGTGTAGGTCACAATCAGCCAAGGTTTTGGGTGAACTCATTGTGAAACCTAGCTCCACCCTTTCATGTGATTTCCTGAGGTCAGAAGGCCCAGGATGTGAGTGGACGTTAAGGCGTCTGGGAAGGGATCTCAAACCTGGATTATAGATGGCAGACAGTTGGTGTCATAAGCCACCACCTCTGTTCAAAGATGGTTGTTCACAGCGGACATAGATGGCTTCTTTCACTCCTCTTTCAAACCATCTGACTTCTCAGCCATGTCTCTCTTGGGGGGACACCCCCATAGGGCTTAAATCTGGGACTCTCCACCGTTTGACTTTAGAACTGAAGAAGCTTCTCGGATGAGAGGTGAAACGTCTTCAAGCAACTGGACTTAGTCCAGACGCTTTTCTATCCAAGCTCCTTAGACTACGATGACCTGGATGACTGAACCTTCGCAGACAGACCCAAGAGATGTAACACAAAATACACACATAAAACACACAGTCAGATGACAGCAGATTGAGATAGCTGATGTGTCAGAGACTTAATAGGGCTAATTGCTGATGGTTTAAGAGGAAAGTCACACCCTTCTAATATCCCCTCTAATCTCTTATCTTTATCAAATTCCTTGTGATGAACAAAAGCTCAGCTTTTCTTCCTCTGTCCCTGTTTTGTGGTTCTTTGCTCAACAAACAATTCACTTACCATTCATTTCCATTTAGCATGGAGACAGAAACAGTGTTCAAAAAGCAGAAAGAGGCTGTGCCACATTTTCAACTCTGTTCAACTTTCTCCTTTAGCAGCCAAGCTGTCCATATTTGATAAAAATGCCTTGATCTTTTAAGCAGAAGGTGATCTTTTTCTTTTTGTCCTGATCACTTAGTGTCATTTAGTTTATTCATTGGTAAATGGAAAAAAGTACAGAAGCTGGGCGTGTACACTTAAAGAAGGGGCTACGCTTTAAAACAAAAAAGGGGAGAAAACTTAAAAAAAAAAGAAGACATAAACAGATAAGACTGTAATGGATTCCAGTCAGGCCAAAATAATTTTATGCACATTTCTTACATCCTAACATTTACTGTTCAAAGGCACAATTACCTCTGTTGGCACCGATATGGAGGTATTATGCACGAGGTCAGCTGCAAATCACATTTTTGGTGTGCAAAGACTGCACAAGCGCATTTCTAGATTTTATACACTAGTGAGCGAGTCAATATTTGTTTTGATGAGCTTATTCACTTTTCAGTGAAGTGAAGCTTAGTCATATGAAGACTCTGCCCAGCACATATTCAATACACAGGAATGTGGAAGTGCCACAATAATATATTCAGACCAACCCAAGATTTGCTGTGAGACGCGGCGCTCCTTCGTGGTGGCTGTTAGACTTGGAAGTTTTGTTACAGTATCCAGTTTCATTCTGCAGCTTTAGCACGGGATCGAGACAGCCAGACAGACACGTTAATGGCTCGCCAGCCAGTCAGGTAGAGTTCAGGGTCACAGCAAGGACACAGAACAGCGCTGGCTTTCTTAACCCTGCCCAGCCGGATCAAATCAATACCCTCATCAGTCAGACGTGCATGCAAGCTGTCAGAGAGCCAAACAGGTAGAAGAGGAGACAAACAACCAGCGAAACTGACAGACAGCCATCAGTTCCACTGGCCAGCCACCCACTCAGTCAGGCAGTCAGCCAGCATAAGGATAGATAGTCACAGTCAAATCATAACTCAGCTCTGTGCGCGCTGTAAAGTTACATATTTGTACATCCAGTATTTATAGGCTGTTTGTAACTTTGCAGCCTGTGTTCTCCCCCCGTGGTGTTAAAATCACTCAGTGCCACGTTCTCAACATTTCTGTTTATTTTCTCAGAGCTTCTTATCAATGCTGCCTGAGACAATCTGGATCCTGTTTTAATTTATATTATCTCCTCCCGACTTTACCCTCACTTATGCACAGTGGACGTGCGTTTGTTTCTGTTATATAAAAATCAGTGTGGCTTCGAGAAGACGATTTTATAATTTATTATAACATTTAAGTCACATTTTTCGTTGATCAGGGAAAAAGAAAACCAAACCCAAAAAAAAAACAGAGGGCATTCTTTCTGTGTGAGTCAACAGCTTGCAGCGGCTGTAACACAAAGGGTCACTAGGGGTTTGTTTGAGTGTTTGTTTGCGGCTTTTTGTTTGCATACAGTATTTGTTCTTTTCTCCTTCCATTTTCTCTGTTTTCAATCTTCCCTCAGCTCTGAAAATGACTCCAAAAGTACCGAAATTTTATATTTTCTCTAGTTTTTTTTTTTTTTGCTTGTTCAATTTTCATTTGAAAATATCATCCCCTTTTACAAAAACCCACATTTACAACTTCTGTTTTGCATAAACTGACAACCAGCATGTTTTTCATGGGTAAAATCCCTTTAACCGCAGTCTTTACCTGTTGAGACTCCCTTAGTGGTGGTCCGTGTTCCTGTCAGTGTGTGGTATTCGGAGATAAACGGGGGCTGTGGTCTCTAATCTAATCTGATGGTCTCAGCTCCGCACTAGCCTCTGCGGGAATCTGCATTGTGGAACAATTAGTGTACATCCAGAAATTGTTTCCTGAAACCACCACCATTTGTCATTAATCACTTTCTACAAGCTGCTGTCACTTCTTCACATCTTCATTCAACCCAAAGACAAAAAAAGAGAGAAAAACTATAATCAGTGCACAGATGTTTTTTTTAAATTATTAAATATATATATATGTTTTCTTAATGCAGTGTGAAGTTAAGGTCTCAAATTTACCTCCGACACACAAACAGCAGTTTGTGTGTCACGTACTTAGCGACGAGTGCAGACGTTCACTTCTCGTATCGATTGCATCTCGGTCTCACCGTTCTGCTCTCCAGGGGAATGACTGACTCAGGGAAATATTCAGATTAGTCATGTAGAAGCCATTTGACACTAAGGCTCACCTCATTCTCCCTCTCTCACTCTGTCTCTCACTGCACAACATCGCGGCCTCTGTTATTTCCTCCCTTACTGGCTTTACATGAAAGCCTTCTCCATTATAGAGTTTTTATTATACGCTGATTAAGTTTACGCTGAAGCAAACAGTGTGGTTTAATGTGATTAAGCTAACAAGTGCAAGACAAACACTTCTCTGATTGCTTTCGTTTGGTAAATGGTGAAGTCATCCAGTTTTCACGTTACAAATGTACCTTTTCATGTGTGATTATCTTACCCTTAACCCAGGATGACCTCACGCAACCAAACCTAAACAGACTCAAGGAAAAAAACTTAAAAAGCTGAGGGTTTTATTACACTACACTGATTCTCACAGCTTAAACAACAACGAAAAAAAAAACAAAAAATGTGACATCCACACGTAGATCTCGACTGTTCTCTGACTCTTCACAAAAGGCACCCATCTCTCTCATTTGCGCATTACACAGTGTGGAAAGATTTTTTTGGAGCAATGTCGTTTATTTTCTTCTTGAAGCCCTTATCAAAGAGCTCACATACAAAATGAGGTAAATACCATATATCTTCCTTTGAGCCAGGGTCTTCAAAATCCACCATGTGGGCTGCCATAAAGCCCACACGATGCAAGAAAGGAATGCACGACCGTGTATTTTATTCATCTGCGGTTCATATCATGATATAACAGCGAAGGGTAAGACTGTGAGAGCGCTTCTTCTTTTTGTCATCATAGCTCTGTGAGAAAGGAAGCGAAACTAAAGTGAATGAATATGACTTGTTTTTGTTTTTTGGGGGGGATCTTTAGGGAACTAAAGGCTCTGCTGATGCTGCTGCACCTCTAATGTTCACCTTTATTTAAGTAAAATCCAACATGGAGTCTTTATCATTGTTAATGATCAATTTTTAAAAAAATGTGAACCGCTGCGCTGACACAGGTTCACGTGGCCTAAGTCATACACTGGATTCCTGAATTGGAACTCGGTCACAGAAAGTTTGATTCCTTGTCTTAGAGCCTGTCGTGTCCAATTAGAGCCGCTGGTTAAAGAACAAACTAAGTTTGACCACAACAGAGGGGAAACTGTGGAGCCAGAATCCTGTCTCGTTCATCTTGGACCCTTTTCAGTGGCTGCTTCAGTTGTTCTTGTTGACACAAGATCACATAATAACATCATGTTATAGCTGCACAAATCAAATAATAACACGATGTTTAGGGTTTACAGTCAGACTAAATACTGTCAGCCATGTATTATTTTAATCAACAGTCATTTAGATGAGTGATAATATCTGCATTACAGTGCACACCCACAATGCATGTAGGCATGGCCAGGATTGTATGTCAGTTAGTCATACTTGTAGTCACATACTCTGCTCTGGCAGTTTGGCCCATTATCAGAAGTCAGCAGTGCTGCCAGTTGGCTTTTTTCTTTTCTCCTCCCTAAAGCTTCCTATCTGTTTGGAGCTAAGAGGTATGAAAATCATCTCCTCCTTTCATCTAGATTAGTCATGTTCTGCTGACTATCCCTGCCACGCTCCGTCATAAAGCACCTGCCAATCCCCTGAAGCCCTTTATCAGAAATGTAGAGTGAGCAGTAAAAACATTTCTGAAGTCTCTTTGTCCCTCTTGTTTCTCTCCCTCTCTCTTCTTTCTGTAGCTGTATTGGCCAGCCAGTCCGGACCGCATCCAAGAATGTCTCATGGCTGGGAAGGATTCAGAGGTAATCAAATGCACACTCGCAGATGCACACGCAAACATGCTAAGATTGGGTAAGTAACCGCGTTACCCTGACTTAAGCAACACAGGGAAAAGAATTGCATTCGGACACGTCTGCATGCAGATATGAATCAGTGACTTGCCGGTCAAACCACATCAGCCTTTTTCATCCTTTCTTCACTGCCTGCTGCCTTGTGATAATACCATACAAGAACTGTCTAGAGTTCTGAAGCAATAAAGCAATACAGTAGAATGATAGATTAGCATCAAGGGCTGAACTAAAGCTGAATGTATCTTATTCATTTGGGAACTGTAAACAAACAAGACAGCTTTCATGCAGGCAAGCATATCAAGATTCAGGTGATCTAAGTACTGGCAGACGTCTGGTGGTGCGTACTGAACAGTCAGTCACATCTGAAGTTTCAGGGCTACTTTTCTGCTGTTGACTTCACACTGAGCTCAATACGAGAGGTGTGAAAATGTGTGAGTTAAGCCAAGGTTTAATGAGTGCAAGTCATGCTCTTGTTAGATATTCAAACAAGTAATAGGAAACAGTCAGTGCAAAATAATGTGTGTCGTCCATTATTCCTCACTTTATGGTCCCTGTTTCTGCCCGTCCAGCTGGAGTGTGCGAACTTCCTGCGTGTTCTGCAGCCTTTTAACCAGACTCACCTGTATGTGTGCGGCACCGGGGCCTTCAACCCCCGCTGTGCTTTCATAGCCACCAGCGTCTTCCATCAGGTAATACTGCTAACACAATCACATACACTGTACACATGATGTATGCTGGTGCGAAATATGTATTATTATTTTCTTTTGCGACTTTGCTGGATAGAAAATGGTATCTGTAGAGGCGTGAGCTCCTCCAGACTTAAATCTACCGCTCCTAAAAATAAAAAAGCTGAAGAATGAGTTGTGCCTAAAAGACTGCCAGCTTTCTGGTCTGGTAAAAATGAACCAGACCATCAAAACCCAATATTCACTGAAGCTCTGCTATCCCTGTCTTTGAAATCTGAAGAATTCTTCCTTACCTATCACACTAATGCAGACCCATCACGGTCATCTCATGTGCTGTCAACTGTAATTTCCCAACTGTCTGCTCATGTAGTTCCCACATTTATGCCACTTTAGTCGCTTATCCTTCTGAAACAGCAGCCAGCTGAGCAATTTGTGCGCTTGAAGCCATCTGTCCTCCCACAACAGTTACCCCTTCTTTCAAAGTCACATAGATTATTCTTTCCATTTTGATTCAAAATCAGAATCAGTTGGACCGTTCTCCGTATTTTATACACGCAGCACTTTGATGCTAACTGTAGTGCTGCCTGTGGATGCATAGGCTGTACTATTTGCCCACATATCCACCAGTGTTCAGTCTGTGATATGTCAAGTTAACATTCGTCACTGATGCTCCACTCATTTGTCCATGTTTTGAGGGCTGTCTGCATTAAAAAAAATAGAAATATATATATATGTGTTGGATACCTTGATTTTTTTTTACCACCCACCAATATGTCTGTGTTTTCAGACTTCGAGTTCCAGCCCCTATACGCATGCCTACGAGCAGCTGAAATATCATGTGGTGTCTGCCCCTATGCCCACATATCCACCAGGGTTCACCTTGTGATATGTCAAATTTTCTTTCGTCACTGATGCTGCGCTGTGTGGGCTGCCAGACACCTTAGCTATGTTATTTGACATTTATATGTCAAATGCAATGGATGGTGAATGTAACTGTAGAGGTCAAACCTGCCTGCTGTTGTCGGTCTGTAATTTCTCATCATAATGACACATGTGGGTTATCGTTTTTTCCCAGAAATAGGCTACTGAAGTTTCTCACTCATCTCGCTTAGTTGTGTGTGTCTGTATGTGTGTGTGTGTGTGTCTGTATGTGTGTGTGTGTGTGTGTCAGAGAACAGTTAATCCCATGAAAGACCATGTGAGATCAGAGCAGCGGTTCAGACATGGTTCTTAGAGGTGCCGATGGTGCTGGCTGGTTTAACATTGAGCTTCACACATTTTAAAATCCCTCCACTTAGCCCGATTACCCTCAATTAGGTGCTCACTGAGTGCATGTGTGGCAGGGTAGTTGGGCTCACTGACATGGTGCTATGTGCGCTGGTACTTTTTATACATGTTTGTAGGTTCTTTATGTTTTTTTATGTTGCGGTGTCTTTGTTATAGTTTTTATCAGAATACATTTATTTTGTTTGTTTTTGTGTTTTATATTTATTGATCTATGGTTTTATCTTGTAAAGCACTTTGGTCCGCTTTGTTGCTTACACGTGCTATATAAATAAAATTGACATTGACATCAGGCGCAACTCCGGGTTCAGCATCCTGCCTGAAGATGCTCCGACACATGGACAGGTGGAGGTGTTAAGGAGGGATTAATCCACCTTCCGATTGGTTGACGACTCGCTCTACCACCTGAACCGCCACTATGATGCTTTTGACTGATTTGCTGCATCAGTGAATAAACTACTTGAGATTGCAATTTAAAATAGGGCAGTTTTCTGATCTTCTGTGATTTCTTTGACAGTCAGAGCATCAGACTCTTTCCTATGGACAGACAGAGTGTGGGAAAGGCAAATGTCCCTACGATCCATTCCAGAAAACGGCCTCTGCTGTCGTTGGTAAGTTGACTGTTTCTTTAAACCTCACCTTTAATAAACAATACATGCACCATCATGCACTTTCTCTACAATAAAATCTAACCTGTAGGCGGAAATGAATCATCTGAATGTGCATAATTAGGTGTTTTATCAAAGAAAAACTAGATGGGTTTGTGTTTAAAGTGTTCCTAGCAAAAATGAGTCACTGACTCTTAATTGTGATGCTTTGCTGTTATAAAACCCATCAAACTGTGGAAGTTATATAGAATTTCTCGAGGATGTCTAAAACAGGAGAGCCATCACGTGGATGTCTTTCAATGACTGCTGATGAGAATATTGTGTATTCTGCGTAGATGGAGAGCTGTATGCCGGCATCACCTCAGACTTCATGAGCCGGGACTCTGCCTTTTTCCGTAGTCTTGGCAGACGTCATGTCATCCGCACTGAGCAGTACGATTCCACCTGGCTGCAGGGTAAGTGTAGAAAAGCACCGCTTCCTTTTTGAAGTCTCGCTTTGTGTCGAACAACTCAAAACTGTGTCTGACATTAGAAGTTAGCTGAGATTGTGCTCCTTACGATAACGCAATCAGTAAAACGGAAACTTTTGTCAAATTCTCCACCAACAATATATCACAAGTCACGGTTCACGCGCGCATCACATTCAGTGTGTGTGCTTTGTAAACTGAATTTTCGGAAGTAAACTGAATATCTGTGAGCATCTCTAAAATCATCTCCTGCACACCCGGTTGGTGTTTTATCAGGCCCCTGTGTATCGACGTCTGCCGCTGATAACAAGACGATACAAACTGACTCCCTGCTGTTTGGAAACTCGACTTCTCCTTAATCATCCCTTTGCTCTGTCTCTATTCCTTGCGCTGCAAATTACATTTGTATCAGTGTAGCCAGACTGCATTACATTTGATTTCTTATAATTTGCCTGTGTGTTTGTTTGTGTGTTTGTGTGTGTGTGTGTGGCTTTCCTCCAGATGCCCAGTTTGTGCGGGTAGCGCCGCTGTCTGAAACTGATAATCCAGAAGATGATAAGGTTTACGTGTTCTTCACCGAGCGCGCTCAGGAGGCGGAAGGTGCTGCTGGGAAGGTGCTCTACTCCAGAGTGGCACGCGTGTGCAAGGTATGGGATGTGTTTGTTTGGCATAGATAGGGTTTGTGCAGTTTGGACACTCTCATCAGAACACGTCTTACATAAGCACATTTACCTCCATGGGAAAGTATGTACGTGCTGCTTGGTCTGTGTGTGTGTTAGAGCAGGCAACTGTGTATCTGTGTATCACTGAAATGGATGAGGGACTGTTTATGTTTGTCACAATCACTGCATCTTCCTCTGTTGTGTGTGTTTTTCTTATGTGGATAAGTCTGTACATTCATGGCTTTGTTAGAGTCAGAATCAGAGAGACTTTATTAATCCCAGAGGGAAATTGAGTTGTCATAGCAGCAAATATACAACAAACATCAAGCACTCGTATAAAATGAGTGTGGAAACAGAGATATTGATAGATAAATATTAGGATAAATATAGAGATATAGGTATAAATGTAAAAGGACAAGTCTGTGTGCAAATATATGCCGTGGTTTAGAAAAGTTACAGGGTGCAGTGAGGTGTGATTAGATCTGTTCCACATGTGTGGACCTGACCCAAATGGATGAGTTAAAAAGTCTGATAGCAGCGGGAAGGAACGGCCTCCCGTAAC
The DNA here is from genome assembly GCA_015108175.1 of Pelvicachromis taeniatus. NCBI lineage: Eukaryota > Metazoa > Chordata > Actinopteri > Cichliformes > Cichlidae > Pelvicachromis > Pelvicachromis taeniatus. Next base: position 25,145 of record VURO01021726.1, read on the forward strand.
CTTCCTTCAGGCAGCGAGGTTGAAGGAACCTGTTGCTGAAACTGCTCTTCAGATTGTCCAGTGTGTTAAGGAGGGAGTGGGAGTCATTGTCCATGATTGCCAGCAGTCTTGCCAGCGTGGCGAGCTTCATTCCAATGTTAGTGTGTGTGCATGAATTTTTTGGCCAGCTTAAATATGCACGAGTTCATATGTCTGTATGTTTGCTTTTTAGATGTATTTTTATTTATTTAGAAGCTCATCAGCTTCAAAAGTGTAGCTGCTTCTGTAATCAAAGTAGATCTAATTTGATTCTTTGTAATGTTCGTGTAGAACGACATCGGAGGCCAGAGGAGTTTAGTCAATAAGTGGAGCACTTTCCAGAAGGCTCGAATGGTCTGTTCAGTCCCAGGACCAGATGGCCTACAGACACATTTCGACCAGCTCCGTGAGTACAAACATGAAAGCATCAAAAGGCAAAACACGTCACATTCAAGCTAAAAAAAAAATCACATTCGACAGGTCTTAACCACCGGCCGTACAGCTGAAGGTCTGTTCCTGAATGTTTCATAAAAGAGTGATTGAGTTCAGGCACTCAGCCTGTGTGTGTGTGTGTGTGTGTGTGTGCGTGCGTGCGTGCGTGTGTGTGTGCTTCATGTGAATGCGCAGACACTTTTAAGGAAACTTAAAAGTGCTTAACCACTGCCTCAGTAAATGTCTGCATAGCTCCACCGTTACCACGGTGACCAACAGCCCTGTCGGTCACCTTGGGTTTGTCTTCGTGCCTCAGCCTTGGTTACCACGGCAACATTCTTTGCAATGGGTTTATTCGTTATTGAGGATTTTCACATCAGAGTCCTCCGGTCAGCTCTGAGTGTGGGTGCGTGGAGCAGCAGGTCTGTGTGAGGTGCGAGATGCTAAATTTGTCAACTTGGACGCTGCCGGTGTGAATTTGTCGCTCACAGATGTGCAGATGTACAACTCTGAGTTTCTCTTAAAAACTGGTGGCATTAATGTATAATGTGCAATCAGCAAGCTTTAAAACGCCAATAAAAGACACCACCACTCATACGTCACAATAATTGGGTTGATTTGTCAGAATCAGAATACTTTATTAATCCCTAAGGAAATTATGTTTATCCGAATTCGGAGCAACAGTATATACGATAAGGCAATTTAAATATTTTACAACAGAAATATTTATTTATTTATAGAAGATTTCAACATCGATGCAACTCTACCTTAATAGAAAGTAAATATGTAAATATCTGCAGTTGATGATACAGCCTGTTAATTCATTGCTAGCCCCCGCACACTATTTTATGTAGCAGTAGGTACGATGCTGGCTGTGAGCTGCCAGGGTATCTGTAACCTTACCATTATAATTTGATGGTGGAGAGTACAGAAACTATATAGAGGATGCCTTTTACAAATGAAGCTCACGATTTTATTTGAGTGGAAACTTAATATTTATGTATTCTTACTTTACCTTTAGTCCTCTGTGGCAGGTGGGTGGGATTATGTTCTTTAAAGTTGCCTCTGCCCATACAGCCCAGAATTAGTCATTTCATATTTTGATTGGAAGTTATGAAAAGGAAAGGGTGGATGGTAGAAAGAGGAAAGCATGGTGATGTTTTTAAAAAAGGAATTCGTAGGAGGATGAAGCAAATCGGTGATGTTCTTACTGCACATTTAGCACAAATAAACTCAACAGTTTGCTGCATAAAAAAAAGGGAAATTAATTGTTGAATAAATAACATCTTTAATCTGCTGCCATGGAATTACAGTGCCCATGGCTTTTGGTCTTCCTCCATCACAAAAGAAGTGGGCTTGTATCGAGTGTGAAACACTCCTCTGCAGAAAACTGGCTCCCCTTTGGCCCTGACTTCAGCCCACAAACCTAACGCTCTGGAGACTGCAAGGTTTTCGTGAAAAGTCTGCATTAAAAATTAGAGGCTTGGAGTTTGAAATTCATGGGTGTCCTTGGCAGGGAGAGTTTACCCAAAGAATACTAAATTGCTAATGTAGTTCCTCAAGTGTTTAAAATCTCTAATCAACTGCCAAGACAAACAGTTAACAAAGAAATGTTTTGATCCTTGAGTTACGAGCCCGGCGTGCTTTCACTGCACCACCCTGTTTTTGAGCAGATCTGCTGAGACTCCCTTTCTTATGAAGTTTCCTGCTAGGCCTTTAGGGGATCAGGTGTTTGTTAGGAAAAGAAAAAAGGTGTAAATTTGAGGCACGCAGTTAGACATATGGTAACAGTGGGACAGTGTGAGGTTGGGACTGGTCTCTGCTTAGGTTACTGGTCTCTGCTCTTTGTGTAAACAGAGCACACGTAGAGTAAACTAAGTGACTCACTCGGAGAGTTACCACTTGCGTGAATGTATACAGTACATTAACATATACAGTAAATTTTACACTCCTTCACATAGTCCAACCATTACACAAACATATGTTCGACAATAACAAACACCTGAAAGCACACACACTGGTTTTCAGCTGTTACCACACACACACAAAGACACTCAAGCCTCAGCATGTCTGTGTATACAAAAGAGTTCAGACTTGTCAGGAGCATAAACATCTCTACCCAGCATGCCTCTGGCTATGCTTTACACATCTGATAAGGCTGCATACAAATTTGTTTGTGAATACACTTCAGCAACACACACACACACACACACACACACAGAAAACCACGACCTGCATATACAGGAGATTAACCCATCGTGTTAAGAATGCTGTCAATGTTGTGTTTATGCCATGCTCTGTCACATAGAAACACCACAAATCCCATAAACTCGCGACGCTCTGCAGGTCCCTCCAGAGCGGCGGATGACACCAGGCTGCGTGTGCGTGCTTTTATTTATATAAATGTTTTTGCTGAACATTTTGCAGTTTTGCTAATTCTGTAAGACACAAAAAGAAATCTATTTACAACATTCAAAAACTGATTAAGTTAAATTCAAATGTACTTATATGGCGCCAAATCACAACACAGTTGTCTCAAGGCGCTTTATATTGTAACGTAAAGACAATAGCGTATAGTCAGGCCAATGTTGAGAAAGTGGGAAGGAAAAACTCCTTTTTAACAGGAAGAAACCTTCTGCAGAACCAATAACCAATGATTAAATACAGAGTGGTGTATAAACTCTCCATAAAAATGCCATGTTAATTAACACATATGAATACTTAACCCTGTACGGGCATTGAATAGATAAATAATAAGTGATCGCATAATTCTAGATATTCCATTAAAAGAATCAGACTCGACAACACGATGGTAAAGCTCTCCACACCTTTACAGAGGAAGATTTATTTGAACTGGAGTTCTTTTCCTGATACTACATTTTTTAGTCTGAACTTAGCCTAACAATAGAAAATCTGTTTCCTTTTGTGTTCAAAGCAGTTCTGTAAGGCATGTCATGTCACCCACCAGGCAGGGGAATCAGATCAAAGCTGCACGTGTTGCTCTACAAGCTTGTCAGAGCACTTGTTGCAAATTGCTTATTCACCTCTGCTTCCTTTAGCATATTTTTGTCGATACTGACTCACATGTTTTGTGAGGGTTTTGAACACCCTAAGAGTAGGCTTTGTTTTGGCCAAAGCATTTGGGCTGTAATTGCCACAAGGACTGACTCACAGCACTGGACTGCTTTGAGTTTGTTGTTCAGTAGTTTTGTGTCTGGAGCTGTAGGGCCTTTTGTTTACTTATGTTAAATGTTAATGCTGAGCTCTTGTTGTCAACGCCGCTAGTGTGAGAAAAACAAAAATCAGGCCTCACTTAACCATAATTATTCAAAGAATCATACAGTAGAGTGGAGTCCCTCTCACAGGAAAGGGCTCTGTGCCGTGCAGTGCTGTTTTCCCCGTTGTTGTGGTTGTTGTTGTTGTTGTGGAGGAGAGTCATGCTATGAGGTTTTAGAGCTGGAGACAGGCAACCCTCTGTGGCCGGATTCTGTGTCCTGACACTGGAGCTACTTCGATTTTCTCAGCCGTTTTCCTCGTCTATTTTTGTCTGCGTGCGTAATATTCAGTGCTTCAGACATAAGGCAGCACCCATACGCTTCCCACAGACAGGAAAAGTGCAGGGGAGGAAGAGCGTCACGGGGAGAGTTTGCGGATGGTATAAAAGTACGACAGTGACGAGAGACAGAGAAACACATCAGCCAAGCAAGCCTCGTTCAAGTCAAGTTCAAATGCAGATCTAGTTATGTTTTTAAATCCACATATAATTTAAAATTAGTTTGAGATGATGACGATGATGACCTTCTCAACAGTCAGCTGTTGTAAGCTATCCAAAAAAACATCAATGATGTAGGAGAGCCACAACTCAGAAACAGCAATTTTGACATTTCTGGAAGATTGATGTTTTATATATTGGATGTCTTTGAAATGACCTTAACCTTTCTTTGGGTCAGCCGTATCTTCCCTGGGTCTGTTTGCCCTCATCAGATGGAGAAAAAGGTCAGAAGACAAACTAGAGGGAAAGATTAGTCTCCCTCCGTATATGAAGTGACGGTAAAGCAGTTGCACATATTGCCCAGCCTTCCCAATCCTTTCAGGTTAATCTGACAAATGTGTTTTCACTATTTAATGCTTAATTGCCTTGTCGACAAACACAATTTGTTCAAACTGGTTAGGAAAACATGTTTTGTGATGCTGAGGCAAATTTGACTCCCCCGTTGAACCTTACTAATCCATCATCGCTTGACTGCAAACACTTGAAAGGAAGCCCAGTTTATCAGAGGGAGAGAAAAAAAAGAGGAGATGGATAGAAAGTGAGTGGAAGTGAGGAGCTGGGCTGATGGCCAGAAAGAAGGGTAGGAGGAGGGGGATCTAGTAGGACAGGCAGGATGAGGGCAGAGGTTGTAGCACGTGGTGTTGACCAGACATGAGAAGGACAAAGAAAGATTGGCTGAGGGAGATGAGGAGAAATATGGAAGCTGTCATCAACGTGTTATTGCTGCAACACTGTGCAAGAGAAGGTGAAGGAGGGGGGAGGGAGCAGGAGAGAGGAATATCTGATTTAAGAGAACATTGGAAATAAATTTGGCTTCTGGGCAGGGCATGAAGAAAAAAGAGAGAGGATGAAGAGGACGATGAAGAAAAGAGTAGTAATCGCCAAAAGAAAAGCGTTTCATTTTCTTCTTACGACCAAACAAAAATGGGGAGAAATGAAAAAACCACTTCCAAATTTAACATTTCAAAAGGTTGAGACTTCCAAAGTGGAACTTGTAGACGCATAAGCAGAAATTTACCCTCGCGCATTCAGCTCTTTAGTCTTACCATCAGTTCTCTGATCCCTCTTAGCTACAGTGTCCTGAAAAGTCACGTTTTCACTAAATTAGGAAGAATAAAATGTTTTATCAAAGCGTGTGTTGAGTGTGAAGTCCCTGGTTAGTGTAATAGCCGCGCTACCAAGGTGGGTGGAAAAAGGAAAAAATATAGATTTATGTAAAGGACTGACAGAAGGGAAAGGATAATGGTCTGAGAGAGTTAAAATTGCTGCAGGCCATGCACAAATATATTTTCCCTCTAAGGACCAGGATTGGATGAGTGAGGTGAAGTGAATCTAAAAGGGTGTGAAGGCTGACTGAAGTGAGACAGAGAGAGAAGGAAGCAGGGAAATGGGGTTAATGGGGAAGGATGAAGCAGACTGAAGGTGGAGATGCAGGAGATTATAGATTTGCACTGTATATTTGTCTTACAGTAAACTTAATTTACTGGATTTCAAATGTATATTTACTGGTGTGTAATTCAATCCTGAAGCAAAAAAACCAAACTAAACAAAAACATTGTATGACATAGAGAGGGGTATCAAACGTCCTTTGCTACCACCGATGGAGAGCTGGCATCTTAGTCTGGCCATGGATGGCAAAACTGAGTTAACAGCTGTGGCTAGAGGGTAAAACATGTATCACAGTGAGAAATATGGAGTGTCAGAAGGAATAGGGTCAATAGCCGAGAGGGTTAAGGACCGGATGAGATGGAGGCAGGGCTATTATTGGCAAATTGCTGTAAGATGGAGGGATGAGACAAGAGGAGTTGGCAGAAAGGTGACAAACAGGAAGGAGGTACGAGCTTGGTGTTGGCATTCAGGGTGGCTGAATGAAGAGGAAGGGAAAGAAGAAACAGTGGAGAAATTAGGAGAATATGGGAGTTTGCCTGAGGGCGCACACTGGCCAGACAATTAGGATGAGGGGTAGGAGGAGGAGGAGGAGGAAGAAGATAGGGGCTGGGGCTGCAGGTCTGCGGGCTAGACAAGACTATCTTCCCTCAGGGGGAAAACAGCCTCGTTTTGTTTAGAGAAGAAGACATAAGAACAATCCTCCAGAGAAAATAGGCCAGACAGACAGATGGACGGGGGGACCGAGGGAAGAAGAGATAGCGGGAGGAGGGATGGGGACTGGGAGGGACAGTGAAAGTGAGAAACAAAGAGAATGAGATACACCCAGAGGGCTCCCGGGAAGACCAGGTGGATTTGAGTAGAAAGGTGCACAGGATGAGAAAAGTAATGAAAAGATAAAGATATGGAAAGATAAAGGAGAGAAGATGATTCACGATCAGACAAAAAGAAAAGTGTGAGATAGTGGTCGAGGCTGAAAGAGTAGAGAAGCTGTTCTTAAAAAAAAGATAAGAAGCCATGAATCTGTCGTCTTTAACTGCAACATGAGCAAAAAAACCCAAATCAGCACTCCTTCCTGCTGCAGCGGTTAAACACTCTCACCTGGTCAGCCCGTCTTGCAGATAGAAGCAGAGTGACCTCATATTTTCTGCACTGTATTTGTGATTAATGCATGTCTGAGTGTTGCGTTATCCCTCCTCTATCAAAGATTAATGACATTAGAAGCCACTCCAGTTTACTAAATCAAACAGGCGAGGGATGTAGGTGGAACAGCTCTGAATCAGTCGAGGTTTAAACTCGTCACGGAGCGATAAGAGTGAAGTTTTGCCAAGCTGAGCCGTAAATAACTGAGATGTCTTGTTCAAAGCGCGTAAGAAAGAAAAATGTTGCGCTGGCTGCGTCTTCTAAATTTGAACTGCGTTTTTATGTGGCGCTGCATGCACAGTGAGGTGCGAAGAAGAAAGGGAGACTAACTTTCGAGCAGAAGGCAAGGATTCAGAGTTTTTCCCCTGCAGGATTTTTTACCAGAGTTTGTATTAAGTTCCCTCAGAACTTTCAAAAAAATTAATGTATTTACTTTTACGTGCTGTGTGGCCTCATTTTTACCTGTCTTAAAATACCACAAAGTAAACTGGGATTTTTCCCTTAATTGTAAACCTTTGTTCTTTCTTACATTCATAATAGTTGAAACATTGTTTGGAGATGGAGCCCTGTGGATGCTGGCCGAATCAGTCGGTTTGAATATTTTTGATCCACACTGAAATATGTCAGGTTTTAATTATACAGAGCATTAACAAATCCTAAATAAGCATATTTCATGGCAGTCAGTTTGACCTGAAGCAGCATGGATATACATGTGTTACTAATGATGTTAATAAAGTTTCTTGCCTGTTTAGGTGAACAGAATTTGTTTACATATTGTATTTCAAAATGGCTTCTGTGAAATGAGTCTGTTGCCTTGAAATCTGGTACAGCCATTCGTGCTTTCCCTCCGAACAACTCTGGTGAACCTCTAACTTCCTGTCATGCAATCAACATGTTTCTTTTTCCAGCACTTTTTCACTCAGTATCTGCAAAACTAGTTTAGGTACTGTTCTAAGAAGTGGACGTTAGCATGCCAAATCTCACTGTTAGTAAGTTTTTTATACAGTTACAGGTCTTGACTTGGAAAACAATTCTTATTTTGCTTGAAACTGCCTCTAAAAAATGTCACTTTTTACACTTTTCATGCTCAGCTTGGGAATCGTCTGGCAACCACCGGTCGCTACAGAAAAATGTTGCGAGTGGTTGCTGGAGAAATCAAATGCTGAAGCCCCAGTACACCATGGTTACTAGGAAAAAATGTCTACTCCCGCACCAGTTGGGAAGTGGATGTGGGATAGTTGTTTGCTGTCATTTATTAATGGTTAGCAAATACTTGCTAACAGCAGTCTGCTAGCAACCAGGGCAATCACGAGGTTTTCAGTGGTACACTGTGCTCCACTGAAAACCTCGTGATTGCCCTGGTTGCTAGCAGACTGCCCTCAGTTCAGTCGCCTAGAGTTTGTACGCTCACTTGTCTGTCAGTAGTTAGCAAGTATTTGCTAACCATTAATTAGATTAGATTAGAACATACTTCATTGATGTTCTTAATAATCAAATTAGATTAGATTAGAACATACTTTATTGATGTTCTTATTGATGTTCTTATCTAATCTAATTAATGGTTAGCAAATACTTGCTAACTACTGACAGACAAGTGAGCGTACAAACTGTAGGCGACTGAACTGTGGGCAGTCTGCTAGCAACCAGGGCAATCACGAGGTTTTCAGTGGAGCACAGTGTACCACTGAAAACC
>VURO01021727.1:8348-27074 GCA_015108175.1 Pelvicachromis taeniatus
GTCATGCAGACACACGTGTCAGTATTGGAAAATGTGACTATAATCAGTATAAACTTCAGTGAATGGCAACATTTAACTTTTGAATGTTGGGAACAGTGGAGAAGAGAACAAAGAGCAGGGCGTATGTGTCGCGCTGTGCTGCCAAGAGCTGTTCAAGGCTGTTCTTCTGTGAGCTGATGTGTAAATGTTACTCTGTCTTTGATTGCTGTCATGACTTTTATGGAAAAAGTGACCCGGGTGATCATTATGGACACCTCGTGAGATCCAACAGGAGGAAGGGAGTACATGTCTGAAGGGGGGGCTACAGCAGCCATTTGTAAACCCTACAATACAGCCGTCATTCATTGGATTTATTTTCTTAATAAATGTAACATTTGAAAAAACAAAACGCTTAAAATACACCCGGTCTTAGAGAAACAGTGTTAATATTTACATAGTTGTAAACCTGTTTTTACTGAGGGTGTTCTCACCTGGGAATAATCCGTCTTTGTCTTGATAATTTAGATTTTCTTATGGCCTCTTCAATTTTCAGAGAAATGTTCCAAGCACAGAAATAAAATCTGCCACCTTTCAGTTTCTACATAAAACGATTCTTTCAGTCAGTTTAAAAGTGTGACTCTACGTAATGCCTCTTTCCTCGCTTGCCTTTCTTTCACCTACTTTTACCCGCCTTGCCTGTCCTCTTAGCCCGCCTGCGGCTCGGTGCGGAGTGGCCTGGCTTGGCTGTGGTAAAGGTGATGCACTGAGAGTCTAGGTAGTCCACGAGCTTGGCGGCACCAAGGCGTATCCCTGCTGCTTTGAGTTGCTCCTGAAGCTGGGACAGAACCAGAGGCTTGTACTGAAGGATCTGACTGTACAGCTTGGAGTCGGACAAGATGAAGGAGCGCACGGATTTGAGTCGATCCTGGAGCCGGGACGCTGCTTGAGAGGCCGATACCCCACGATCGCTGTCGGAATCGCCATCGGACGAGATGCATAATTCTGGATTGGACCTAATGAGAAGGAAGCGATTAATTTTATACACACTAAGTGCCTGACTTTAAAAACAAGTGTCAGGTATCTAACGTGTATATTTGAGAGTCAAACGTGCACACACTAAGCAACAGTTGGTACTGGAAAGCTACTCCAACAGTTCCAAAATGTCTCGAAGCAGCCACATGTCAGTAGTTGTGTGGTCGTGTCGGACTCAGGCAGGAGTCTTAAGTGGTCATGTTGGCACCAAATGATCAATCGCTAAACATGAACGGGTTTAACGCCACGCGTTTCTCACAAAATCAAGTTTTAACTTCCCAATTATGATAAATTAAACCTGTAAAATGGGCTAAAAGCAATTCCTGATAAATTATCTGATCCAGAAACTCAGTTCGTGGATGTGTGCGGGTTATTTTCTCCCTCTCTCCCCTGCATTACTGGAGCTGCCCCTGTTCTTTCTATGCAACATTATAATTGTGTTAAAGAAAGCCAAAGATCCCTCAATACTATTGCCCTGCTAATCCAACAACCAAGCGTCAGTAAAGTAATCCCATTTTCTCAGAGAAAAGAGAAGAGTAGTGATGCTTTCATACACACTGACCCGGTACAAAAACAGCATTCAAGCAAGTTCCCTTAAATTCTAGTTCATATCACTGCCTTCAGCTCATGATACAGAATGTCTATATGTACATATGACTTAATGCTTCATAGTATATAAACGCAATTTACAGTATTTAACAATCTATAGATTATTTTTGCCACTGAAACTGAACAATACTCATCACAATTTCCCCATTTGACAAATTCTTGCCTGTTTTTTTTTCTGACCAACAGACCAGAACTCAAACATATTCAATTTACAATAAGATAAAGCAGCTGAGAGCAATAATGCATAATAAGCTGGTTATTAAACTGGCGCTACTGAGAACATTCAACACATTTGCTGATAAAGTCAGCATCATCTTTGAACTTTTCCCCCCGTTCTTGTGCATTTTAAGCTCTCTCTCTCCGGAGCGCCCCATCCTGGGTCTGAGCTAACATCATGTGTCTTTGACTCATTGCTACATGGCTGTTATCTACACTCTGTTAATGTAATCTTGAATAGTGGACATAATTAGATGGGAGTATTTTAAATCACACTGGTAAGAGGAAAAATTTACATTTTTATACATTTCAAATTTCCCCAAAGAATCTCATCCATAAAGATTGTTTATCTTGACCTTATAGTTGTACACTCACTACTGACTAAATTCAGGGCTGTTTTTTTCCCCCTAGGTAGGAAAAACAAACAAACAATATTTTAGAGCTCAATTATTAAAGACACTAAAAACGTAAGCACCCTCTGTATAGCTGTGGGTTGTAATGTACACAGATGTATACTTTAGTGTCATTCTAAGGCAACAGCACAGCAAATTACACACAATGATCAGAGCAGGTTTCATTACAGGTGCTACTCAGCTGTGACCGAGGGTCTAACACCAGGAGCTCAGTCTGAGTGGAGTTCTCTTTTTTCTCAATGAAATGTTGTACATTCATTGTTTTTCTTTACGCTACCTGTTCTGACCGGTCTCTCCAATGTGATGTTTGTGTAATATATGTATGGTTGGAAGAGGTTCAATTTCACTGCAGGTAACTGCAAGTGACAAATAAAGGCTTCATCATCATCATCATCAATAACATCAACACCCACCTCTTTCCTCCTCATGCACTGTGTCTACTTTTGATGGACTTCCCATCTTTAAACTAAGACATATGACTGCCAAGAGCTGACTTGGTGTCAACTTTTAATGTCCTTTGATTTGTTACTTGGATTATCTTAATACATGTGCACACAGACGAGCAACTGTGAATCCATCAGAAACGTGGCTTCAGGGGAACAGACTCCACTGACTGAGTCTATAATCAAGCGTGCTGTTATGTAACACCAAAGACGATCTACACACTGCAGAGTACCTTTCAGATTCTTCACTGGCTCCAGCTGAGGAGGTGTTGGAGCCCTGTGAGTTGGACAGAGGCTCTGCCACCTCATCACTGTTGTGCTTCACGGGGCACACGTCAGCAGGCGCTCGGGGTTCTTTAAACTTCACAGTCTGGGCGCTGGACACTGGCCTGCTGGCAGGGGGCTTAATCTGAGCTGTGGCTCCTGAGGCTGGGGCCTCATCCTCAGAGTCTGAGTTGACCAGCTGGTGTGTGTATTGGTGGATCTCCTTCAGTTTTAGGATCATCTGGCGTTTCGGTAAAGGCCGAACGCCAAACCTGCACAGAGACGAAAGTTAAAGGCATTTGTGAGGCACAGACGGACCAACAGATGGACAGAAGGAAAGCAGTCTGACAGCGAGCAGACAAACTGCGTTGACAGTGACACCAGGGGAGCTAATCGGATAGATTCCTCACTTAATCGCTGTGATTAGTAAGAAAAAAAAAAACTTGGCCTTTATCTAATCTTTAACGAGAGGATGAGAGTAAACCAACTGACCTGTTGAGCTTGTTCTTGAGCTCTGGCGTGTCCATGTCAGAGTAGTGGGGCATGGGAGTGATGGGCACCAAGGTGCGCCGCCTTTTGCTGTGAGACAACACTGATGAAACACAAGCAAGAGAGTGTTTAGGCATAAAGACTCATTTCTGCACTAGACGTTCATAAATAGAAAATAAGTGCGTGCAGTTTAATTATTTATTCAACAGAAATTAAACACAATATATCTGTAATAGCCCAAAATAATATTTAACAGGTTTTGTTTTTTCCTAATCTAAATCACATCATTTAAGCACGGGTTAGGTTATACTGATTGTAAAGCTTTGGACTGTGTTGGTTTTTTCTGTCTTGGTGGGGAAGAGCATATTTTTAAGACTTGTTGTGTAGCCCTGGGCAGGCTTGTCATGCCAACCACAAAAGTACACTGTGAGTATCACAGCACTACACTCTACTATCTGTGCACCTTCTGTCTGCTCAGGTACAACCCTGTGGATACAGACAGTAACTTTCTACTTCAGGCACAGGCTGTCTGGTAGAAGAATCTGATTAGATTTTGAACTTCCTAGTAAAAATTATGCATTAGAAGAAGAACAGTTCTTCATATTTAATAAAAATCAAGAACTGTTGATACTTATTGAGATGGTTTTTATGATTTAGGTTGAAATAAATAAATACATAACCTTTGGTTATATGCACTTTTATGTTTACGCTACACAACAGAACTACTTACCTGGGGTCTTATGATGGGTTGTTGAGGGGTTGACCCTCTGAGAGAGAGGAAGATGTTCCTCCTCCTTTTCTTCTTCCCAGCTGTCCCATATTTTGGAGTCCAAGAGGCCGTTTTCAATCTCTGGTGTGGCCAGCAATTTGGCTTTAGGTGGGGACATGGTGATGGAGGGACCTGCGTGCACCTGAGGACTGTGACATTTAGGTGTGGAAGGGGTAGTCACCCCAGCACAGCGGTTTAAAGACTGGTTACTGTGTCTGGACGATTCAGGTCGACTGATGGGAGAGGTTGATGATGACTGGGTTGTTTCTCGCTGTCCACTGTCCTCCAGCCTCAGACTGAAGCAGCCTGGATCGGCGTCTACACAGGCGTCGAGACCCCATGAATCATTGAACGCTATGGGAGGTTCATCCATGGCCATGAAACTCTGCTGAAAACTAGATTCTTCAACATCTGCCTCTCCTTTTACTTCTTCCTCCTGTCCTTCATTGAACATTTCTTCAGTATTATCAGAATCTGTCTCTCTACGTCGACTCTGACTAGAGGACACAGTGTGTCTCTGTGAACTTTCGAGACTGTGAGAAGACGAAGAGCGTGGGCCTGACGGGTCAGACAAAGGGGAGAGGTGAAAGCTCCCCAGGTCTCTTTTCTCTGGGCTATCTGATGGCACTCTCTCCCTTTTCTGACCCATTAATTTCTGCTCACTGGGGTGAGTGTGAAGCAGGGAGGAAGCAGGAAGCACAGGGAGCAGATGGAGCTCTGTTTGTAAGGGTGTGCTGCTGTAAGGTTGGGGGTGGAATTGAAGATGCTTTGAAGAAGCTTGGAGAGAATCAAGGTGAGTCGAGTTTGAGAGATTTGACAGTTCAGGCTGAGCCAGGGGAACTTTAAACCCTTCTCTATTGTTCCTTGAATCACCACTATTGTCTCTTTTTGGAGAAAAGCTCAAGTTCCTGTCTATCTTCAACCTGGAGACACTGCCCTTCGTTTGATCGGTGTCGGCAGAATCCTTGGTTTGACTGTTGGAGGAGTGAAGGGTGCTCTTAAGAGCAGGAGAAGAAAAAATAGAGGGTGATGACGGGGATGTTTCACTTTTCGGGAACAGCTGTGTCCTGCACATGCTGCTTCTGGTCTGAGTGGAGCTGCTCCTGGTGCCGCTGCCAGGACGAACAGGTGTGGACGGGATCAGCCAGGAAACCTCTGGAGAACAGTCTAATTGATCACCACCACTGTGCTCCAGACTACTGGCCTCTTTGTTCAAAGCTGGTTTATTGGGTGCTGGGTTGTGCCTGGATTTGATTTCTGTATAACTGGGAGAACGCGGTAAAGGGCTACTACTAAGAACAGCAACATCCCCCTCAAGCTCCTCGCTGGAGTCTGACAAAACTATGAGCTCGGGTTCATCTTTTTTCTGCTCAGGAGAATGACAGGCAAAAATACTATAAGGACCTTGGTTTTCTCGCTTCATATCTTCCACTTGATCTTCCTTGGGCCTTTTCAATTCAACTGCATTTTTTCCCTTGTCTCCACTGCCACCCACGTCACCTACTTGACCAGGGGACAGACCTGGGACCGGCAAGTTGGAAGTTCCAGGTGGAGGACTCATGGAAGGATCACTAACTACACTTGCTGAGGACTGAAGCAAAGCTCTCCCCGAAAATTCATACGATGGTTTACAAGGGGACTGCTGAGAAAGGTGCACCTTTGACAGACCAGAGGTAGAAGCTAAGGAGGAAGGCTCTGCTTCCTCGTACACCCCCCCCGAGTCTGAGAAGAGACGGCTGTAGCTGCGATCCAGGCTGGGGGCGGGCTCGCGCTGAAAGTCAGGGTGCAGTTTTTTGTTACTGAAGCTTTTTTTAGTTTCTCCATCTTCTTCCTCATCTATCACCTCCTCCGAGTCCTCCTCCGAGTCCTTCTCCCCCTCCCTCTTTCTCTGCGTGGACGCAAACTCGTAGATTTCCTCCAGCTCTTCCTCATTCACTTTCTCCTCGTGAATCTCTCTATCACCTGACGTGACCTCATCAGCTTGATGATCCCCATCCAGGCCTTCATCTCTTCCTCTGTCTGAATCTGCCCCATCATCACCGTCAGCATCGTCTTCGTTCCACATGGAGCGGAGGAGCTCGATGAAGGCCTTATCTGTTTCCTCCTCCTTAGTTATGTAGTCGCCCTCGTCTCTCAGAGTCTCCTCTTGCCCAAGATGACAAAGCTGTTGTAGCTCCTGCAGGTCAAACCTGACACAGGAAAGAGAAAAGAAAGAAAGAAGCTTTTACAACAACATCAAATTTTAAGGGTTCTTACATAAAATTCAGAAAATATCAAGGAGAATACTTTTTTTAAGTATTGTTTTTTATATCATAATGTTTTTTTGTTTTTTTTAATGGAAACTCTTTACAGAAGTTTTTTTTCCACACATGCATTGGAGCCCCGAACCTTTCTCAGCTTACGTAAAGCAGCTGTATGAGAGAACTCAAATATCTGACTCGGTCACATCAGACAGTTAACCCGCCAGCTTCCAACTTGCTCTCTCACATGTACGCCGTCTCCTCGTGTTTCCTACATGTGAGAAAGAACAACTGCAAACCATATCCTGACTGCATTCTCCAGATGCTGCCCATCTTTATATGTTTAACAACATCTGGGCTTCTAATTTCTTTGCAATTCTGAGAACCAGTTCTGTTTAATAAAGAACAAAGCAAGACAACAAACAAGGTCCTGGTTTATGTGATGAAATATCAACTGTTTAAGACATTTGAGCTTTACTGTGGGACCAGACATCCTCTCTAGTTTTAAGTTTAGGCATTAAATCTTCCCTCTTTAATAAGGCATACAGTAATTGCTGGTTCAGGTAACCCTGAACTGCCCCATAGTTATGTTGCTATTGCCTTGGGCTACTAGGGGAACTCCAAGCGGCACTCTTTCTTTGTTTATTTCTCTTTCAATCTGCAAGTATTTATGCCACTGCTGCAGTCATGAACTTTTGTTTTGAACTTTATTTTGTGCTTTGGACTTTACGCCCTCCACCTCCTGGTACCTTTGTGCCAGCTCCAGCACATGAGGCTGCAGCGATGCTGGGATGGAGCAGCGGGCTGTGTAGAGATACTGCAGCAGAGCAAACACTGCTTGGGCTGTGACGTCGCTGATCAACACCCTTTGAGTAGGAGGCTCGCCTTCCTCCTGCACCCCGAAACCACTTTCGTGCATCTGTGTCACGAGCAGAGGAGCAAATAGACAAAAAAAAAATTTTTTAAATGGGTGTAACAGCACAAGTAAAAGATTCTGAAAAAGCTGAATTAATTCATAAGAAACTAAATAAACTACTACAAAACACAATTTCCACTCATTTTTTTAAAGCGTTGAAATAAATCACCTTCACACGGCTTATTCTTTCAACCTGAAACTGAAACCCAACAGAATATCTCTCCGTCTGCAGCATCGCACACTACTGCATGCATCAGTGTAGACCTTTAATTACCTCTTACAATCATACATTTATTATTTATACTACTTATTTCATTTTTTTACATTAATTAGATTATATTTCATGCTTGCAAAACATGACAGAACGATACGCATGATAGTGCGTCCCTGGTGTCACACATCAGCAGAGCTTTGATGTGCAACACTGTAATAACTGATTTACCATTTCTGCCAGCAGGGGGCAGCGAGCATACACCATGAAGGAATGTGCAAAGAAGACCTCTCCACTGTCCACCTGGAACTGGACATCACTGAGCTGAGGGTTGTTCACCATGCTGCTCAGGTCTGAAGCCAATGTGGACAGCGCCACCTACAGGGGGAAAACCATCACAACACACTGAGGGTCAGTTAACTAGTTAACTGCATATGACATGTTATTTAGATCCTGATATGTATTTTATTATAACTATTGCTTGAACAGAACATGATGAATTGAGATCTTTTTTTTTTTTTAAGTTAGCCTGCCCAGCTTTTCATGCAAACTGTTTTGCAGTTTGCATCACAGCTGAGCAGACAAGGGTGCTAAGCCAAGCTGTGCATTGCTGGAAAGTTTATAAAAGATGGCGTCGTTTATAAACATGACATCATGAGTCATGTGAAAAAGAAAGTTTTTCTAAGACTCTGTGCAACCAAAAGAAAAAACTAATTACACCCCATGACTCAGTAGGTCGTAGAACCATATCTACCAGTAATAAACTGACATAATCCTTTTTTATGTGTGATCAGTATCTCTGTCTCGTATCACTGTGGAGGAATTTTGTCCCACTCTTCTTTACAACATTGCTTCAGTTCATTTAGGTTTGTGGGAATTAGTTGGCAAGTTCCCGCCACAGCACTTGAATCGGGTTGAGGTTTGAATTTTGGGCCAACTGTAACACGGTGACTCTTTTTTTAGCCATCCTGTAGCAGATTTGCTGCTGTGCTTAGCATCGTCCTGCTGCATGATCCAGTTTGAGCCAAGCTTTAGCTGTCGGAGAGATGATCTCAAATTTGACTTTGTGCTATTTTTGGTTTTCACCAGTTGTGCAGCCGTGAATAATGGGTGAATATCTCCAGTTTGGTCTGGTTGATCCGAAGGACATTGTTTCAGAAGTCTGGTGGTTTGTTCGGTCATATGTTTGCAAAACTAAGCTGTGCTGCCATGTTGTTGTTTTTTTTACAGATAAGAGACTTTCATGTGGTAGCCCCTTCAAATAAGCCATACATGTTCAGTCTTTTTCCTAATGTAACTCTAACATTACACATGCTAACTCTTTCCTGTAGTCTGAGATGTACTTGGGTTTTCTGCAGTTTCTCTGAGCATTGAATGGAGCACTTGCTCCTTTGCTGGGACGTCCACTCCCCATTCCCGAAGATGGCATTGTGTCCATGCTCCAGACCAGCAAACTTCTGAATTGAATATAATGTGAATTGTCTTTATTATTGTTGGGGATTATCGAATTATATGTTAACAGACTTATAATTTACAGGATTAATGAACTTGTTGTTCACAGGATTAATAAATGTTTGAACTTTACAAAAGGCATTGTTTAGGAATTACAGCCATCTTTATACACACTCCAATTTTCAGTGGCTAAAAATTTGTTAGACAACTGACTGACAAGTAGTATGACTGTTCTCTCAAATAAAATATCTGGAGGTGATTCTTTATATTTGACACCAAAATGCCTGAAAGACGACAACTAAACTGAATGATGCAGATACTTTCTTTGGTTAAGAAAAACAGCATCTAGTCAAGTTAAGAACACTTTCAAGGAGCTAGATGTGTCATTGTCAAGGTCTACAATCAAGAGACTTCCTCATGAATGGGAATTACAAAAAAAAACGTGGTTATACTTCAGGTTAAACTTGGCCTGAAAACATCTAAAAACATCTACAACATTAGGACCTAACTACAGATCAAACTTTAAGAAAATAAAGCTGTCCTACAAAAATTATGCTTAAAAGATTTAGTTAGATGAAATTAATGAACGGAATAGAAATGTTAAGAAACGTCTTACTGATTGGTGGCCGTCTCCAACTTTTTCCCTTGGTTGCTTAGCTGTTGTCATCGCTTGGCTATGTCTTTCCTCAGCGTGGGTGTAGGTCCTTTCTGGCAGGAAGCCACTGGCACAGAGGTCAGCCTGCTCCTCTGATTCCTCCTGGATGAAGCCGCTCTCACTGGCATTGTCTGTGAAAAGAGGTTAAATAGTCATTATGTATGCACAATGTTACAATGTTTAAATTTAAATACTGTTTGTTTAGAAATCTTGTATAGCCAACAACCGCTGTTTTATTTTTTCTTCAACATACGAGAAGAGAAGAAAGTGTGCAAAGGTGTGTATGTGAAGTGTTCACACATTTTTATTTATTTATTTTAGGTGTTTTGACTTATTGTCAAATCTTCAAACTAAACACTAATAACATCATAATTTTAAAATTCACTAAATAACTTATTGGTACAATTTTCACATTAGGTAAGATGCTACTCCACTTTAAATAAAAATGTTATAAAACATCATTTTTGTCCGTGTGTTTTACCTTTGGCTGTGTATCCATACTGTGTGAGTGTCATGCCTTCTTCAGCCAGGTCCATCAGGTCTCGAAGAACCTGACTGCTCATTGATTGCTGCCCTGTGCCGGGCGTGGAGGGAGCTGTGGAGCAGGAAGCCGTCTTGGAAGAGGATGGTAGGATGGAGGTCCTGAGCGCAGTGGTGGGAGTTCCTCCGCCCACAGGTTGGACACAACACTCAGGCTTGTCGCTGGAGCCTTCTGAGGCTGCATCAGTCTAGAAGTGGAGAAGTCTTTGGTCAGATATTGTAAGACATGCAAGACCACACTCTTCTCAGTATGAAGTTTGGTTGAAACAGCGATCTAGTTGCCTGCCGGTATCCCAGCTTCCTCCATCAGCCATGTTAGTGCACGCTGGGCTAAGTGATTCTGCATGGGTCATGGATAGCACAAAATAAAGCACTTTGAACATATGGCTAAATGTAACCAGGTCAGTAAGCCTAGGCAACTGCCAGGTAAATCCATTTTCATTCTCATGCTTGTAAAAAGAACTGCATGAGGGGAGGATGTGTGAGGATGCACTGGAACCCATTACTGATTCCAAAACACAACATCTTTCTCTCAAAAGTTTTGTCTCTGCCTAAAGTTGCATCTCATTCAAACAAATGAACAAAGAGAAGCTTCCGTTCAGTCTAATGAATTAAATCCTCCACTAAGTTCAAAACTGACAGCAATAACACAATAAAAAGCAAACATGTCTTTGGTCTCTCTCACCATTGCTGATACCCAGGGTGTGAAGAACTCCCTGAGCTCCGGGACGTAGAAATCAGACAGACAGGTGGAGTCTCCGTCAAGCAGTCGGCTTTTCTCCCAGAGGGGGGCAGCACCGCTCCAGCCATGCAAAGTGCTGGGACTGCAAGGTGGGGTAGGGGGAGAGTCGGGAGGGCTCCGCAGGAGAAGAGCAGAAACACGTTCCTGCAACCTCCTCAGTGCCCCCTCAGCATCCTGAACGAGAAGTAATGGAGGAGGGCGAGGGACTCCTTTTTTTCTCTTTCCACGACCTTTACCTGCACGAGGGGCGCAGAGGATTTAGGTGCTGCCGCCATTTAAAGAATTCCTCATTAAGTTTGAGTAAAAAATAAATGAATGTGACCTAAAAGTAGTTATTTAAACTGTATATTCATTTCTTTTAGTTATTAAATATCTATTAGACAGTCACATATACACTTCTGCAGGGCTTTAAAAAGGCAACAGACATGCAAACCCACAATCCACAAACTGTTAAATATTTATTCCTTGTTGACAAAGACAAGATGAAAACTTTCCTCGTTAAAGCATTTTCACTTGTACTTTTCTTTGTTCACTTTTGCTCTTGAGCTGTGATTTATTTTGACTTGGTTTGATAACTGAGAAATGACCAGTCCTGATCATAATTAGACACAAAGCTAAACCAAGATCAAAGGCGGGGTATGCTGGCTGCAGGGAGTGTTGAAAATTAAATATTAAACCAAAGCTCAAATGTCAAACTAATAAACCACACCTAAGTTTCTGACTTTGAAAAGTGAGTTGGGAATTCAGTAAATGAAATTGTGTTTCATCTGGTCTGTAGTTTGGGTTTTTCCTCCTGTGACCTCGATTAACGCATGCATCTCTGTCTCTGGAGCTGCATGTTTCTGGGGTGTGACAGCATAAGAAGCATCAAAACACAGATACCTGCGTCTGGCCTCCACTTCAGATCTTGAGTCACTGACATGTGAGAGGCGCCCGTCTCTGTTTGATACTGCCTCTCTTCCTCCTTCTTTTGTTCCAGCAGGGAGGAGGACAGAGCCAGAGCTACCATGGTCTCTTCATCCGACTTTTTCTTGGGCTTCTTCTGTGCTGGCAGGCCTGGCTTGGATGAGCCTTTCCTTTTGGTGCCCACAGCTTGAATGCTGAAGCAGACAATGGATAGAGTTAGATATCATCTACCTTTTAGTTATGCAACAAATTTATCATCTGACTCACAGTAAGTTAGCAGTGGCAGCACTCTGGGTTTCCTCAGCTTGTCTCTGCAGAGCCTGGATTAACACAGCTGGGGAGATGTCCATATCTGAAGAACAGCGCTTCAGGTGGACCGAACGGCTCTTCTGGGACTTGAACTTCTTACCACAGATGGGACAATCAGGAACACCAGAAGATGGTGGAGGAGGAGGTGCAGGAGCCACTGGGCCACTCTTTTCACTCTCATCCAAACACCTGTAAACAGAGATTTTTGACAAAAATGAAAAAATAATTGTATATTTTGATTATTCAGAGAGGCACTTTAGGTCAAACTTAAAAACAACTTAATGCAAAAACAGAAACTGGTTATTTTGGGGTTTTTTTTTGGGGGGGGTACTTTCTTTGTGGAAAACTTTACATTTAAAGCTATCATCTAAAATGCAATCAACATCCTCAGACCTGTTGAGATGCTGTGTGCGACCCTCTGCCGTCATGTGTGTTAAGTCTCTGTGGCAAATCTGACAGAAGAAAAGTCCTCCATCCTCTAAGTCCACAATCTGGGCCTGCGCTGCCTCTCTGTCCATTTCCTGCTGCAGCTGCAGAGCAAGAGCCTCATCACTGTCTTGAGGGTCTGGAGGAAGAGCAGAGCTGAAGGAATCTGGAGTATCTGCAAACAGACCAGAGGCAGAGAAATATACACGTTAAAGTGGGGGATAGGAAGAATAACACAGCGACATTTCAGAAAACATGATTTCAAATTAAGGCAAAAGTATGAGCGACATTTCCTCTGTTTTAAGGATGGCTGGGTGACAGGTTGATAGTAGTTTGTCAACAGTCTATAGTTTATGAAGGTAAATTCTATATGGCCTATATTGAAATATCCATTATGACTCCAATTTAAAGTGTAAAACTCAGGGAAAAAAAATGTCTCGGATCAATACAGACACAGAAAACCCTACACAAAATATTACAGTGTTTATAAGGTCTACCTTTGTCTTCATAATGTTGCTGCTTTTGCCAAGTTGTCAGTCAGGCAGATTAATACTATCCTTGTGTTACAAATCACCCCTGACGCTCATCTCCAACAACTCCACCCTGTCAACACTGTCTTCTTCATTTCTTTTGTGCACTGCTCATTGCTTTCAATGGTTGCTCAGGTATTTAAGCTCATTCACCTTTACTACCTCTACTGTTCAGGGTGTGCCCAGTCTCTTACCCTATAACAGCTGGAAACAGCTTCAACCCCACATACCTGAATTGGATAAACATAAGAAAGTGGTTGTATGCTTATTATAGTTAAGTAAAACTGAAATAAAGACTAAAACTGGGTGTGAAAATAACCTTTAAATGATTTAATATAAAAATAAAATCTAGACTAGGTAAAATAAAATAAGAATGTACAGCAAATGTCTTTAGATTTTGTCAGTTTGACCAATGTTGTTATTAAAAACCAGTTTGATGAGGCTTTTGTGCATCTGTTAATCCAGAGAGCAGAGAGATGACTCCTTGGTTGAGTGTTTATATTGTTGTATTTTAACTATAAAAACTAACCCACTCTGTAAACTCCCTGAACCTAAAGTGAACAGAAAAACAACACAAATAAAACTAATGAAAAAAGAAAACTGAGCAGGGAAAGAAAGCACGTCGTAGTTAGGGATGAAGTAGACTGGAGAGGAACGCGTCATCTCACCCTGATTTTTTTGCTGTACAAAAGGAGTACAGTTGTTCTCGTAGTTTGCTGGTTGGATGTGGGTTTTGTGCACCATCTTCTGTGGACTCTCTCTCTTGAACTGCTTCATCCTGAGGAGCACTTTGTCTTTCGCTCTTATGCCGCTTTGAGGACTTGGCCCTGCTTCCTTTAAAGGCTCAGCTGATGGCCAAGCATCCCCTGACTGATGTCCAACCTCTCCATTCGCCACACGCATTTCTCCTCCACCATCATCACCAGCACCACCAGCAACAGCAGCAGCAGCAGGCTGGGTCCAAGATAGCTTTTTGATAGAGTTAACAGCTTTTTTGTTATTTCTTCTTCTCTTATCCTCTTCGCTAGCTTGACTGGAGGTCTGCCTCTCTGCTTTCCTCGCCTGTCTGGCTTCACCTGGTTTCTTGCGGACTCGTCTTAGATGCTTCGAGCTGAAATCTTCAAAATCCTGGTCCGAGTCATCCATTATACTGTATTTTTCTTCCCAATAAGAGGCTTTTACGATCACCCTGCAAAAAGACGGCCAGTTTAAGCTGTACCAACTGATGTGTAACGATGGAGGGAAAAGGTTTAATTTGCATGTAAGTAAATTTTTTGCGCGGGTAATTCTGTATTCAAATACAAACAGCGATGCTATAATTACATACACACTGAGACCAATAAAAATAGGTATATGTGTTAAAGATGTTTGACAAATCATGCCAAAAAAGGTATGGAATGAAAACAACAGCTAGCTACTCATGCTAGCACCTCTATACTTACCCATATTTCATGAATTAACTGTTTAAATTTCTGCCTCATCATTTACAGAGGCCGCCGAAGACTTTATTCTCATTCATTTAAAACAATAAGTGGCATATGTTTTCTTTTCTTTTTTTATTAACTAAAAAACCTGGAAGAGACCAAACAGCACTTGTTTTCATTTCATTGCTACTCCCTAACCGCGTCATTCAAAACTTCCGGGCATGTGACGGTGAAATGAACGAATAACTGGGCGCTATCGAGGTCATGTGACTCAAGCGAGCGCCTTTGGACGGAATCTATAAATAACAGTTTCATATAATCATTTATAAACGCCTTATTAAAGATTTCCAAGACTTTATTAATCGTTTTAAACTAAATAATGATTTTTTTAACAACAGCTTAAGACCCAAGCAATTATTATATACAACTTCCAATTAAATAAATGTCTTATTGTCCGATTACAGTAAATCTACAATAGTAAAATATTTACTGTAAAAGCTGATGAAAAAAATCCGAAAATAGGACAACGGGGCTCTGATTGATCAACATGTTCCTTAAAGCAATCCCACTGCAGCATCTCAATGAATTTAGACGTGTTAACATGGTCAAGATGACCTGAAGTTCAAACCAGACCATCAAATTGAGAAAGAAAGGTGATTTTAAGTGACTTTGGATGCGGATTGTTAGCGCCAGACAGACTGCTCTGAGTATGTAGAAACTGCTGAGCTGCTGAGATTTTCCAAACAACCATCCCTATGGTTTATAGAGCATGCTCCAAGAAAGAGAAAATATTCAGTTAGTGGTCGTTCTCTGGAAGAAAATGCCTTCATGATGTTAGCGGAGGATGGCCAGACGGTTCAAACTGATAGGAAGGCAACAATAAGTCAAACAGCTGTTGCAACCGAGGTATGCAGAAGAGGATCTCTGCACGCATAAGACATGAAACCTTAAAGCACATTAGCTAAATGAGAAGACCACAAAGCCTACCTGAGTATTGTTGCTGATCATGCCCATCACTTTATGACCACAGTGTAAACATTTTATGGATAAGTTCTCTGTACTCATAGTCATAAGAAACATCTTATAAATCTGCAGAGGTAAATCTATGGTAAGATTTACTATACACAGAGGACTTGATGGTTAACTTCTTTGTGTCCAAGTGGATTTCTGTGCCAGAGGAACAGACACTCTTAAAAGACATTTCCAAACCTCACGACTTGATATTGAGACAGAGAATAAATTATGTTACTGGAGCTGACTGAAAATGTCATTACACTTTCACTTCTTGATGCAATTTTTACATTTCGTAAGTGAACATTCAGCTTCTAACTGGTCCCTACATGAGTCTGACTTCACCAACTGAGTACCATAGCAAAGACTCAGTGCAAGACTTGTGCAATCAAGATGATCTCCAGAAGATCAGAAACATTTGTATGGAGTGCCTAACAACCTGTTTTTTTAAGAGAAAGAACCAGAAACTTGTAATGTTTCCACACCAATCACTGAAGCTGATCTTTGTGTCAAGCTCACATTTGTGCAGTTGTGTGGATGTTACATATGCTGCATTTGCAGACACATGTACAACTGCTAAATCATTACCTGCTCTGATGAGCCTTGATGTTGCCACATTCAGATTGTAAGGTCGCATCTGGGACTGAAAAATTAACCTAGACTCCTATATCAAAACAGCACCCTACAGATTTCTAGTCCTTCATAACGACTGTTTTTAAAGAACTTACTTTTCTTAAGGTTTATTAATGTCTAAAGTTATGGGTGTAGCTGCACACAGTCAACTAATGACTACTTTGAGTCACTTAGCTGCATTGGCCTTTTAGGGCATTAATTTTCACCCACCATTTCACTTTTATTTGCAAGAAGAAAAAAGTGGCAGGAAAAACACAAACGTTGATGATTCACAAGCAGCTGGGCAGCAACTCTGGATGCTGATGGTGGTAGAATGGGGTGGTGGATGTCTTATTGGACTGCTTTGCACCAATCACCCATCATTTATATGGTCCAGCCAACCTGAGCTACTGTTGCTCATTGTGTCCATGGCTTTATGACCAGTGTTTCCATCTTCTAATGGCTATTTTAGCAGGTTAATAAGAGCTTTATGATGTGCATTATTTTAGACTTCTTTCTTCTAAATGACAATTACTTCAGTGCGCCAAAATGCACTTCACAGGTTTCACAGACCGTCGTGAAGGTGCTGCACGATGCCGTCACGTACCAAATGTCTCTGAGGAACGTTTCCAGCAACTTGTTCAATCTAGAACACCAAAAAAAGTTGCAAATGTGAACCTGACATAGTGGGTAAAATGAGTATTTTCTGTAATCATACAGATTCTCACTAGACTTTTTGTAGAGCTTAGCAGGTCACTTATTAATACTTTGCACTGCTAATAATAAAAGCAAGCAAAATATTTATTACCCGAGTAGCCTGTGACCTCTTTTCCACCAATGTCTTTCAGATGTAAAGCCAGTTCTGCTTTTGTTAAGCAGTACCTCTAACAGAGGTTGAGATCATTTCCATGGGAAGAAAATGATGGCAGAACCCGTTGGATGTATCTGACAATTAATGTGTCGTGCAGCAGCCCCTTCGATGGCCACCAAAATCAGCAGTGGCTTTGCTGGGCCCAATCATTTTGTAAATATCTGTGCCAGTTTTTGCCAACAATAGTCCAGTTTTGGTGGAAATGCATGAAAGTTCAGGCACCAGACTTGCATGGGTGGAAAAGAGGCATTTGTTACTATTTGTAAAGTGCTGCAAAGATAAATATTATTTTACTAAACATAACAATTCACATCTTTTTAAGAGTTCAGGATGACGACTAAAGCTGAAATAAATGTTATTTTGGGTGACATGAAAACTAAGCAGTTGTTGCTGGTGATGTAACAGCTGAGACAAATGAATACACACCAACAGGAGGAAGTGATGCCTCATTATTTAGTCAACAGAGTACTGGAGTTCTTCTGTTGCACACAGTTTATTTAACAATATGGTATATAAGTAAGAAATGAGTCTTTTACCAGTTTATACAGTGATTTCATTCGCTCTTCCTTATATCTATAGTATTTTGCTTAATAACTTGATTTACAATAGGAGAAAAAGTAAATCCCCCTAATTCAAGTTTTTTTTTTTTTGTGAGAGGAATGAGGGTTGATGACATTTAGTTCTCCTCCAGGTGAATCAAATGTGCCCTTCATCCCCTGATAGCACACAACTTAGTGTAAATTTGGAGAACTGGGCGTCATCCGAGACATTGCCTACAAACAACCACTAATCATTCCACCTCAGCTTAGGGGGCTGGTCTCTTTCTCACACTCTCTTTACACTTTACAACATTTGTATGACAAAAAAAAAAAAAAAGTATGACAAATTCTTTTTAATGTCAAAGCAACAACTTTCTACACCTGCAAGACAACGTTTCCAAATTCCAGGCCACTGAGTTGGAGGTTGCAGTCCTCATTGGTGAAACCAATCAACTGTATTTCTCTTAAGCCGCGTGTCCACCCAAAAGTACCGGGAAGTCGTAGTCACAGAAATTTGTGTTTCCAAGGAAATAAAAAGTTTAAAGGCCCGTGAACATTAGGCAAAAAGGGGGGGAATAATAAAAAAAAATCCGCTGACATATCAAAAACAGACGGCTGCTTTCACACCCTGGAGTTGGTGGTAAAGACGGCTACTCCAATCAGAAATGTTCAGCGCTTCAAACCCACCCCAAGCAGGGACTTTTTTTTTTTTTTTGATGGGGGTTAAATAATTACCCCAAAACATAACTGAAAGTATGGTCCCTAGTCCCTGGTAAAAGTTCCTGTGGTGGAAACGCGGCTTTAGTGACTGTGAGGGTTTGTATCAGTGTCTTCATGTGCTCCTGCATACATGCCTGTTTACACAGACTGCTGCAGGCCATTTCCTACTTTAATACAAATGAGTGCTCTTCATACACACAAAAAGAATGGGAGCAGTCACTGTCCCTGAACGCATCTTCTTGCAGTAATAGTACAACACTAGATTACAATTGCCAGGAATGACAGCTTGTGAAGATAACAAAAACCTGGCCCAACTCCCCATAATTTTTTACACACAAAAAAAACAAACAAACAAAAAGAACCAGAACATTTTTTCAAAGGTACAAAATAAAGATATGAATAATATAA
>VURO01021729.1:0-12232 GCA_015108175.1 Pelvicachromis taeniatus
ATACACACCATACGCAAACGATCTAGCCAGGTTCAGCTCCACACATAAGCGATATGCATTCAAACATAATTGAATGTGGAACAGTACTTTCTGACAAGATAAAGTCAGAAAGTACCTTTGAAGTGAGATAAAGTTCCTTTGAAGTGAGCTTCAAAGGAACGAAGGTTCCATGTTCGGAACTTTGACGAATGCCCATTGATTTCAATACAGAAAAAATAAGTGCATAAAAATCGTATTATCTCAAAAAGTATAACAGTAATAGCTACCAAGAGATATAGCGCCCATCAGCAGACATAGCAGAATATATTACAAGTTGAATGGTCAAAATCGGACAAAAACTCTGCCAAAAAATTGGCAACTAAGATAATAATAACCTTTTTTTTTTTTGGGTGGATCACTAATAGAAGCATTCACACAATTAATATGTATGCGGAGGAAGGTGGACTAACAAAGTAAAGGGAAGTAAACAGAATTGAAAAAGAAGTTATATTATTTAAATGAGAGAGTGGAGTGAGGTTATTAAATATCACACAATATTTCTTCTGTCAGGATTTAAAGACAGGATTATCTGCCTCTGTTTATTTAAATAAGTCTTACTCTTATCTGCACTTCGAAGTGACAAGTCTGGCGTCGAGCAAAGCATTAATACTTTATGACTGGAACGTGTGACATTTGACCGGCGGGGGAATCGAAGCCACTGACACCCTTCAAAGATGATGTTGCTAAATATGAAATATGAAAAGCATCCCCGTGTCACTGGTGTGGTTTGTTGAGACTGCTGCAAATATGTAGTTCACATCCATCTGTCAAAACGTGTTGTTTCTATGTACTGCCTATTTCAATGTGTAATCAAGTGTAAATTGAAATTATATGTATAAAAACTTTAACTTTAAACCCTCACTGCTAATGTCACAGAGGTCATAGATGTATTTCTTTTACCAAAATAAATCATTAGTTTACAATCATCAAATCAGCATATTTGGCATTTAGTTGCATATACTAAGAGTCAGAAAAAAAGACATAGGTCAGTATCAGAATGTGCATTACTATATGGTATGTCAGTCTCTTACTTCAGAAGGGTTTTAGGGGATTGGTGTACCAGGCTGTTATATGCTGTGGTTTTAAACCAGCTCTCTAAATGAGCGGCTGTCTGTGCTATTTAACACGTGAAGCCCTGTAAACAGGTTTCACACAATAGTTTCATGTACTTGCTTTGGCACTTCAGGTAAAGAAGACGATTTGAAAGTCAAGGTTAAAGTAAAGTAGGTGAAAACGGGATACCGTTGTATGTAATTTGGAATTATTTGGATTACAGTGGGCAGACTAAGAAACGACTGCTGAAACGACTGCAACCTGTGTTCTTTTCATGTGACCACGCTCCAGCTGCTGTGCAGCCACATTTAAGGTGCTGTGGTTTGACCTGAGTTTCTGTGTGGACACGTCGAAAACATGTGTCTTTTCAAGTCTCTCCAGACTCCACAACCACAGTTCCTTGATGACATGTTGTTTTGGAGGCATGGCATGATGGGAAATTGAACATTTCCCCGAAATGGCGAAAAGGCCTGAATATAGAATAACTTTCTGCTATAAAGTAATCTGGTGTCAAATATTTTCGTTTGGTATTTTCTTCCATAGAAGATTGTAGTCGATGCTTTCTGAATACCTCCACTTACGTTCAGTCCAACTAACATCCACTCTCTGCATTGAACAGCTATTATAAGTGTAAACAGTTGTTGTTTAAATAAAAAGGAGATAGCATGGAGAGCAGAGACGTTATAATGACATGATATATCAACCTTCACGCTCGCCCCAAACTAAGTAATAGTTTGAACACAGGGTAGTAGTCTTAAGGTACTTTATGGTTTATCACAGGGCTGTTGCAATGATGCAGCGGTGTACATAACAATTTGGCAGTGTATGTGTCATTTTTTCCATGACCCCACCAAACGTCTGCTATTTGTACTACGTCACAGATGCTTCGAGTTTGAAAAATGTGAGCGATTTACATAAAATACCTTCTTGTTTTGTTTTTCTCCACAGGATCTTTACATATTGTTCTTTTTGTTCACAGCTGCATGTAGTGCATTACAATTCAGATAAGTATCCCAATATTTCCACTGCCGTAGACAAATCTGATGGCCTGGCTGTGCTGGGTGTGCTGGTTGAGGTGAGACCTTGTGGACAATGTTCTGTCGTTTTGTTTTCTTCTGTAAAGTAGACCTAACTGTGTAACTAACTGTGTTTCTATAAAGGTTGGGATGTTCAATCCAGCTTTTGAACAGATTCTGAAGCTCATAAATGGTATTAAATACAGAGGTAAGACCTGAGTACTAATTTTTTTCTAACGTACTAATGTGCTGTAAACATAAGCCTATTCAAAACATAAGCTGTGGCTTGGGTTTGTGAGTCTTTTTCTGAGTTTGAGACCTGAATCATTCATATGACAGTAATGGATTTTACACCAGCGTCACCAAACAGCTGATTTCTGCTTTTGTCATTCCAACTGTCAGATCAGAAAGTGAAGGTGCCTGGTTTCAACATCAGAGCTCTTCTGCCTACGCGTATGGATGAGTATTATCGCTACGACGGCTCACTGACGACCCCTCCGTGCTATCCGAGTGTCCTGTGGACGGTGTTCAGGAATCCCATAACAATTTCTCGCAAACAGGTGCTTCAGCAGCTTAAGTGAATCTTAACCAGGTTTAATATGAGTATAAAAAGCAGATGCTATATTTTTTAAGACATGTCAGTGTGGTGTCTTTCTCTCATTTAAACTTTATTTTTGTGTAAAAGTCTTTGTGCTAAACTTGCTTTTGTTTTGTTGTGCTTTATTTAGTTTCTGAACCTAGCAACAGCGCTCTACATGTCATATGCGCAGGACTCAGCCCCTATGCCGCTCAATAACAACTACAGGAGAACGCAGCCTGTTGACAGTCGGCTCATCTTGGTATCTTTTAAAGAAGGTAAGTGTGGTCTACAAGTCTGGCTTGCTTTGTTACCTGCGCATGGGTGAAAAGGTCACATAAGTGACATGGCCGCTGTGCTGCTTTAATAAAGGCTGAAAGACACGTTTGAATGAACTGAGGGCGTTTATTCTGCTGCATAGATTACAGCTGTCCTGCTGGCTTTGGCTTGTTTGGTGTCACCTGCTTGTGGCTGAGATTTGATGCTGATCATCTTTAACCTCCTAGGACCTGCGTCCACATATGTGGAGGTCACATTTTGGGTTGTTTAAACCAAAATACAACATTTTGCTCTACAAGGGCCTGATATGATCTTACGAGGACATTATGCTGCCACTGTTCAATCAAAATTTAAAAAGAATGTCCTCATATGTGGATCTCATTTCTCTCAGAAATAAAAATCAGGTAAAAACAAACGAACTTGTAATTCTTTGTTTTTACATTCATCAGGTCCCAATCAGCCCACATAGCAAAGAGAAAATAAAAATGCATGCCGTGAACGAGTTCAGGTCTTAGGAGGTTAAATTTGATTGAGCTTGATGAGTCTGGAAGTACGCCATCTTTTAAGACATGTTGATTTAACCACTCCTCTGACATGCTGAAAACATCTGCAGCCCTTAAATTGGTCTCTTTTATGTGGTTTCCTGGTGTACCGCAATGTATGGTATTTAGGTCCATATTGTGTGGTATGTGCATGGTTTCCTCAAAGCTTTCCTCGCAGAGCTATGCTTTCCTAATGAGACGTGCTGTGACATGGCAGTGTGAAATCCCATGCTATAAGCGTCTCATAAGGGCTAGTTAGCAGACAGTAGCTTGTGCTTTTACTGTATCGCTATAAGCAGCGCTGTTGCATGCTGGGCTTGAAGATCCATCATCGTCCGAATGAGTATCCACCTTGCGGGGATGTTTAACAACATTGGCTCTGTGTCTGATGCAGGCAGAGGACTGCATGGTACTCTTACAGTTACATCTCCGCTTACGAGGAAGCATATCATTCAGCAGCTGCTGGTAGGCGACTTAGGAGACCTGGCTGATG
Source organism: Pelvicachromis taeniatus (assembly GCA_015108175.1). Taxonomy (NCBI): domain Eukaryota; kingdom Metazoa; phylum Chordata; class Actinopteri; order Cichliformes; family Cichlidae; genus Pelvicachromis; species Pelvicachromis taeniatus. The sequence continues at coordinate 4,000 of VURO01021729.1, forward strand.
AAGGGCTGTATAAGCTCCTACCAAGTGGCTCAGAGAAGCACCATGCTGGCAAGAAGAAAGACCTCAAAACCCAGCAGAGTGAGAGACTGGCCAAATCCAAACAACAAACGCTGAATCCATCCCTTTGGAAGAAAAGCCAGGCCAACCGCCATGTGGGAAAGCTCGGACTAGCAGAAAACACACTGAGCTACGTCTCACTGGAGCAGAGAGTTTCCCACCAGCTCAAACAGTCCCATGCTGAGAATCAGATGGTTCAGGCTCTCAGAGATGCAGTTTTCCCTCAGCTTAACCTAAAAAGCTACCTAGAGTGCAGGTCAGACTTAGCTCTCCCTACCATCAGGTATGTTCTCCGAGGCCGGCCAACAGACGAGGCTACTGAGTTAAATCATTCCCTGACTAAAGCCATAATGAATCAAAGAAAGACTTCCACAGCATTGGAGAAAGACATGCCAATGACACAATATAATGGTCATTCCACTGCTACAGTTCCCAGGAAACCACAAAGCCAGGGTTATCCACATCCTTGGCTTTTGCCTATGGAGTGGGAAGACTAGAGAGATGCCTGGCATTGTTGAAACTCACAGTGTCACTTTCTGTAGCAGACGACAATTGCGTGTCCCACAATGACAGCCAAATTTCCAAGCCACGCCCTGCATTCCTTTAACCAATTTATGCTTTATGTATGTGATATTACAATTTCACTTTCCCGTTTTTAGTTTTCAGTAGTTTTCTGCAGAAAATCAATCGGATACATTAACAGTGACCAACAGTGACTATCCTCAGTATAATAATAGGACTATCTCAGTGTGTATATTTTTGTCTTGAAAATATATATATTATTTTTTTAACACGTTAGTGCTTTTGGTAAGTTTGCCCACGTTTGCCTGGCTGAGCAATGCTTTTCAATAAACTATGAAAAATGACAAATTTCTTGTGTGAAAATCTTTACGTGTCAACTTATATGACTGGGAGATGTCAAGGACCATTTAAAGTGTTTTACTGGATGCCAAGCTCAGTCCTATAGTATGGTAATTCCAGTGCCATGCTAGTAATTACCGTCTTACACAAAGTAGAAACATGGCTAAACCAAAAGAATTTTCTTTTCAGGGTAACGGAAGGTTTTTACATTTGACTTCTATATTTATATAGAATAACAAAGCATTAAGGTTTTCAGTTGCACGTCTATGAACAGAATAAGATGCTTAAATTGAAGAAATTACAGCAAGTTATTAGACTACATTATGTTTATTTTGCATGCTGTGAAAAAGATTCTGCACTTTAAATGTCTAGATGAGGATTAAACAAGTAGTCAAATTAATTAACTAGTTGAGATCGTTTTAGACTGAGCTTGTGTATTTAAAATTCTGGCTTGATCCAGGTCACAACACAGATGATTTCTTCTTTTTCTTTCAGCTGTTCCCGAAAGGGCACCACTACAGACCCTCTGTATGTCCTCCTGCCCTACATCCATGTGTATTCTCTATGGTCATTTTCCTTTCCTCCTGTCTGGCATCTTCAGCATCCTTTGTCAAATATATCCACTATCCCTCCTCCCCATATGTCCAAGCCATCTCAGCCTTCCCTCTCCAACTTTGTCTCCAAACCACTCCACTCAACCTGAGCTGTCCCTCTGATGTAATTATTTGTAATCCTATCCATCCTGGTCACTCCCAGCGAATTTTACCATCTTCGGTTCAGCCACGTCCAACCCTGCCCTCTGTCTTTTTAAAGATACCACTGTCTCCATACAATAAACCATTTTTTTTGTAAAGCTTCCCTTTAAATCTTGCATCCTTGTGTCACAAATCATCTCAGACGCCTGTCTCCACCCACTCAACCGCCCTGCTTGCACTCTGTTCTCCACTTCTTTTGTACACTGCCCATTGCTTTTTGTATGGCTGACCCCAGGTATTTATACTCATCCACCTTCCCTATTCCGTGCATCTTCACCATTACACCTGTCTCACTGTCACTCATAAATAATTCATTTATACAGTATGTAGATTTTTTAAATCGATCAGCGGGGTGCAGCAGAAATTTGAGATGAACTAAAATTCTTATATTTGTGTCATGAATGTCTGTTTCTCATATGAAAACTGCTGAAATGTAATTATTTCCCCTATTATCTGTTGTAGGTAGCCCTTTCACTATTTTCCTTAGGTGGTGCTATATCCTTAGGTGGAGTTAAAAAATTTTAAAATACATTTTCACTATTTCTCTCTTTCTCTGTTACTCAGACGACCTCTCTTGGATAAACACTGGTATGTTGCCTTAGATTTAGTAAGCAATTTAATTAAAGGCTTGTAAAATTATGTTAAGACACAATACACAATGTGGATTTTTACAATAATTATTTATAATTTTTTTCATATTTCTTAGATCACTAAACACATCTGAGTCTAAAAGTAAAGACTTATTATTAAGACTTACTAAGTATTGATTTCTGTTTATTTATGATGTGTCACATGAAAATTGAAGTTTATAATTAGACCTCTGAAATACAAACATATCCCATTAGAAATTGTTATTTAACAACAGTTGCCACTTATGACAAAATATATATTTATGCTGCTCTGCAGGTTTACTGGTTCCCATACTGGTGAGCTGTGCACTGGGACTTGTTTTCATTGTCACCTTGATGTGCTGCATATTAAGGCAAAAAAGGTAGGTAAATGGCAAAATCACAGCAAACATCCCTTGCTGACCCATAACTTACTGTATATGTTTTGTTTTTTAACTAACCCACAGCTACTCAGCTTGATTATTTCCATTCCTCAAACAATGCTGTCAAGGCGCTCAAACCTGGTGTGCCCCACACTTTTAAAGGAAGTCCACATATCTCATTTCAATTTATTCAGTTTATTTATTTATATAGTGCCATATCACAACAACAGTCGCCTCAAGGCGCTTTATATTGTAAGGTAGACCCTACAATAATACATACAGGGAAAAACCCAACAATCATATGACCCCCTATGAGCAAGCACTTTAGTGACAGTGGAAAGGAAAAACTCCCTTTTAACAGGAAGAAACCTCCGGGAGAACCAGGCTCAGGGAGGGGCGGCCATATGCTGCGACCAGTTGGGGTGAAAGAAGGAAGACAGGATAAAAGACATGCTGTGGAAGAGAGCCAGAGATTAATAACAAGATAGCCTCGATCCATTCTGAATTGTTTCAACGGTTCAGGCATTTATGTATTTCAGATGCACCTGTACAGTCTGTTGCTAACTAAGCAACCTAGCGTTAAGTGATAGCGTAGCCTTCCACACCCTGCTTGGTCCAAATGGTCATTTCTACCTCGAAAACAACTGATGAAAATGAACAAAAAACATTTTTCTTTAGTTTGTGGAAGCCTTTAAACCTTCACAAACTAAAGAGTGACATCATGATGGTGATGAACACATGATTTCTCTTTAAAGTGATCACACGGAGAATCAGCTTCTTTCTATGTAATAGCGTGATGATTATTCATCTCACCCTAAGGGTAAATATTTTTACGCATTTAATTGAGTCACTTCTGGTAATGATCTAAATAACTTTTTTCTTTTCCTTCTTTTTTTCCCACCTGTTCTTAATCTATTAAACTCATACGGCTGTCAACACAGTCACTTACATTAGGGATTATAGAAACTAAGTTCTTTGACTGGCTTTTACAATCAGATTGATGTTTCTTAACCTGATTCAACTAACAAGTCTCAGGCAAAATAAGCAGATTTTCAATTAAGTAAAGGCAACATTAGATAAATCCTCTTGTTTGTCTCATTTGGACTCCAACAACAACAGCCTGGCTCAGGGCAGTAATAACTTCCCAAACTATTTAGCAGAAGTTCAGTGGCTTTGAATAACAGGTAAATCCGAGTCACACAAAAACAATGGAAGCTTCAATCAGTGACATTACAGCCTCGAGTTAAATGTTTTGCCTGTTTGTCACAAAGTCACTTTGGAGAGAGGATGGGCTTTGAAATGCACAGATGCACAGAGATCCTGCAATGAAACGTCACAGTAACTCAGCCAAAGAGGCATGTGATTGCAAATAAAGCTGAGCTACACATGTGCGCACACATACACACGCTCTTCCCGTTTACCCTTCTCCCTCTTGTTCTGGCACAGTTGGTGTGTCAAAATGTCAGAGGAGCATTTGAATAGCTGTAGCAACAACTTTTAAGGCAGGGCGACCGCGTGATGCAAGACTGACACTCTTAACCTGCCTCCATCAACACGCACGAACTGCTTCAATGGCAGAGCGGCAATTCTCTCACGGCTCTAGTCAAAACAAGGTGTTCACACACTTTGCATTGGCCAGAAAGCTCCTCTCCTCTACACACAATGCTTATTTGTTGTATTCACACACATAAAGAGCACAAAAAAACAACATGCTGTTCTCATAAAATCAAAAGAGTCCCTGAATCCAGGTGAAAGCCCTCATTTCCTATTGATTTCACCTGTTAAATCCACTTCAAGCGTGAAGGAAAAATGGAAAAAATGAAGTTTACAAAAGGATTTTCAAACTCTAAGAAGATTTGGATGCTTACTATTAACATGCTGCAACCTAATATTGAAAAGATAGACTTCATAGTTTGTAAATTCATGGTAGAGTTTTTACTAATCTTGGTTAAGACCTAGAGATAATTAAATTTGGCTTTCTCAAGCAATCTCGGGAAACTGATGTAAAAAAAATTATTGGCAGTATAATCCCACGAAAGCACTTTAGGATCTTCTTATGTGCACAGATTTCTAGATGAAGTGTCATGCTGTAAAATCAGACTTAATTATATTCACTCCACTGTCTTTTGTCAAGTAGTAGCTTTCCAGGACCAAAATTTGACAGGAAGTGTAGAATGTGTAAAATACAGTCACACAAGGGGAAACAGTGTGGCCGCATTCAGATTATACAGAAATTAACATTAAGTACTTACATTCAGAATTGAAACAAAAATAAGTAGATACATTGATCCACAAAGAAAACTGTTGAACTAGTCTGAGGTTTAATCTCTTCAACACTCTTTGTAAACATGCCTCTGGTCATCATTAAAACTCTTGCTTGTGGTTTGCCTCAATCAGCCGTGATGTTTCCTTACCCTGAAGGAGTCGTGACTAAATTATCTTTAACCTGTGAAGAAAAACAATCAACCTTACAGACAGCCCACGTAATTTCCACTCTGAAAGATTGAGAGAGATATTTTACACCTACCGTGTTTACATTAGGAAAAAAACATGTCTAAATGTAGCATGTTGGTGACTGTTTTATGAATCGGTATCCCTTCATGGAGCTGCACATGATTAAATACATGGTTGATGGATATAATGGGGGATGATGATAGTCTGGGCAAGTCAGAAGAGGCTAATGGGAAGAATAAAGGTTGAAAAAGCTTTGTACAGAGATCTGACACCATAAAATTTAGCATGTGTGTGTGAGATGCTGAGAACTTTGGAGGATTTCCTATCCACGCTTGATTAAGACTTGAAGTCCAGATTAAGTCCAGATTAAATTCTTGACCTCAGAAGAATAGTCTAATCCCAAGCAGTTGTTCCCTGCATCATGCAATGATACTCTCATATTTTACAGTGGACAGAAGAAGATGGATGGACCTTTACACTTTATCATGGCCATCTTTGATAGATTCCTTATAGAGGTCAGTCCCCCTTTAGTGCTTAACTATCATTACCTCACAGAGGGTGCTTCCTTTAGAGCAACAAGAACGATTTTGGTCTACACGATCTTGAGGTTAAGTAGAGGAGGTGAAGGACAGTGTAATTATCACAGTGCAGATTTTCCCTCGAGTCCTTCCCACTGTCTCTCTCGCTGTCTGCTTTCCTTTTCTTAGCATGACAGAATTCCCCGGAGCGTGACCTGCCAGTTACCGCTGTCAAAAGAATTTGCTCACAAACAAAAACAAAGGAGCTGAGCATTGGTGAAAGCGTGCACACGTGAGTAGCTGCAGTAACAAGTAAAGATGCAGGAAGTCTAGTTTAGAGCACACACTGGGAGACTCTTACTCTTATGTCTGGCTTTGAATTGAACAGTCAAAACAAACATAGGCATGCACATACAGTGTGCCGGCTTTAGCGCACAAATAAACAGATTTACATTCTGTGAAGGAGTTTTTAGTTTAGTTTTTCTTTTCCAATATGCACACAGTCAGCTGGACAATTGCAAGAGCATGCATGTGCATGTGTAAACTGTGGCTCATGATTAACACTCCCAAATGACTCATCATGACATTAAATGAGAAAGAGAGAGCGATCAAATTATCTTTTATCCGCCGGCTGCTGCCTGACAGGATTGCAACTGTGTTTGGAAGTTAAAATTTTTTTAAAAAGCGGAAAGCCTCTAAGGCTGGGCTAAAGTTCAACGGTTTCAGGATGTCTGCCATGCTCCACCCGTGTACTATGTAAATTAGACAAATGAGCAAGCTGCATGATGTAATGAGGGAGAAGACTACAATGTTTGGGCGTGTCAGAGCATGGAAAGCGTAAACCAATGAGGTACCGCGAAGACAAAGAAAGGCATGAAGTCACCTTTGGAGAGCCCTTTTTTAATGGGCATGAGAATTTTTTAAAAACTATTCAGGGCACTTCTGCGAACTGATGTATTATCGAAATCGCTCACACTCAGTACTTTTCACTTCAAGTTTCACAAACACACCAAATGTTTTTGATTGGTTGACTTCATCTAAGGAGTCATAGTTTGTGCAAATAATGCATTATTGTCTTGGTGCATTTATTTATTTCAGCATGTTAGATTAGAGGCAATTATTGTCATTTGCAATGGCTAACGTCATCATTTTCATGATGCCACTGTATGTCAGTTCTTGGATGTCGTTGTTCAGAGCGCTTTCTTGCTTTCCATTATAACATTAAGGGATATGTATACAGAATATCTTATATATGTTCATCATTTTATAAGTCATGATTTCCAGAAAGCCTCATCTTGTGTTACTTTAAATATTAAAAATGAAGCCTTAGTCTTTGTGGCTTTTGATCAACACATTCTTCTTGCTCCTGTAGGTTTGTCTACAGGTTTAACCTGATTCTGCCTGTGACATGGACAATTGCCTTGCAACTATTCAAAGAAGCAGAATTTGCCAGTCAGAGTGAGTTTCTAGTAATAACCCCTTTCAAATATCATCCTCCGTTTCACGCACGCCATCATTTTAAGGTGTGAGAGGTGTAGCTCTAAACATTTTGACAGTTTATGGAAAGTGTTCGTGCTTTCTGTAATAAAAAAAAAAAAGCACAGTGACACAAAGGGCTTGTCAAATTTCATCCTCACTGGAAGAACATACCTACCTCTTAGGGTTTTTTTTTTCCCCAGTCTTTTGTCATATTTGAACGAGAAGTGTACAGTCGTGCAAGTAGTTTTGTGAGGGAGTTCTTAATGTTTTGATCTAATGCACATCATAGCACGATCAGTTAGCACCTGAAAGGTTGATGTCATTCTTTTTATGTGGACATGCTCAAAAAAACGGACAAAGTGGCATTTTTGTCTTACGCTTTCACTGGATGTCAAGTCGTGGAATCAGCATTACTGATCGTAATTTCAATTTTGTGGTTATCCAGCCAGCGGCCATTGAGATTTCGGCAAAAAGCTTAGATGTGAATCTCCGAGGAAACATCAGGGGATAAACATAAACAGATTACAGTCATAGTTAAATATAACACATTCAGATATGGGTGTGGAGTTGGTACAGCGCATAGCTGCCACGAAATTCTGCCCACGCTGTTTTATACAAATGGTTTGTGTAAGTTCCGTGAGCTTTGTTAGACTCAGACGTGCATGGCTGAAGTCTGTCTGTCAAAACTCCTTTGTGAGTCATACATCTGTCAGTACACTGTAGCACGTTAACAACCAGCGCCAACTATGTTGTAAAGGTCAGTTCACAACATCCCTTGTGGTTCTTACTGTATTTTCCAGGTATTTGTTGTGACTTGCTGGTTTCAAGTAGTCTGAACTCTTGAGGGTTATATTCGAATTTTCAGTGAGTGACAGGTTATGTGTTTTTTGTTAGAAATACCTCAGCTTACAGTGACATCTACAGTAACACTGATCCAGTAGTGCTCTATAGATACCAATTATAGGTTGGTATAAAGGATACTAAAAGATTGCTGCAACACTAGTCATAAGGAAAGTGTGCTGGATTTTCCTGAATACCTAAATTGCTGATGTAGATTTAGATGACCTCCATTAGAACAACTAGGTAAAAAAAAAAAAAAAAAAATATTATAATAAAAG
>VURO01021729.1:21369-33179 GCA_015108175.1 Pelvicachromis taeniatus
GCATCATGAGTATGTCCAGGCCTGCCCATAAGTGGTTCAAGAGACTCCTTTTCAGAAAGATGGAGAGAAGGATGTTATAGGACGTGATGTTTAAAAAAAATTAATCCCTGGGTCTTTAATCAGGTATGTGGCTCTGCTGCGTGTGGGTTTCAGCTGTAACAGTCATCACTGAGTATCGGCCACAAACATTTTTATTCAATTGTATTTTTTCCTGGAGAACTTTTAAGTGTTTGTAGGTACAGATTTTTTTTTTCTGTGAAATTCAGAGATGAATAAAAAAAAAAAGAAAGCAAAAATTGACTGACGTGGGAAAACAATATTTTCTTTTTATTTGTGTGATTTATATACAGGGATGTGTATCAAAAAAGTGTATGAGTTTCTTGACATGTATGAATGAAACTGATTTATTTTTCACAATGTGGCCCTGTCATAAGGACACAAAGAGTATAATTATATTTGTCACAGCAACACACATCAGGAATATAAAAAAGATGCAGTGCACTCTGACACATGACGTGTACTTTTGCACATGAATACATAGAGTCATAATATACCATTAAAGATTGCCATATTATTGGTATATTACTGATTAAAATTTACAGTGAGAGGATGTGTGCATAGATGACAAAATTTCAGCATTTAGTCTCTGACTCTTTGTTCAGAGTGATGATACAGAAATAGAAGAAACAAAAAATAGCTTCATGACAGGCAGATTGATTCTTTTGATTAGATGAAAGTGCAACAGAGTACTCGCAATACAAGAATGGGTTAAGGTCATGGCAAGAGTCACAGCATTTGAGAACATGTGTTACAAATAATTTAATTTATTTTAAATACAGCACTAAATATCTACTACTACAGTTTACTTTCTGTTTTGTTTTTTGAGGACTCTCATCTTGGCCTATAAACTGTGCCAATGTTTTGTAGTAATGGATATGAATGAGTGTATGAATGTATGATTCATATTGAGAATTGGGAAAGGAAGGCTCTGTGTTTGTTGTTGTTGTTTGAAATCTATATAAAAAGAATGGAAATCAGTGAGAGAATTTGTGTAAAGGCACGTCAATGTTATCAGCAAAAGAGCCATAACCTTAACCATTGCTTTGATTTATATTTTTGTCGCTTTGCTTCTGGTGGATTTCTTATCTGCTAATCTGCTATATTTTTTGCTTACTCCTTCAGCACAGGTGCGTAAAACACTTTACAAGAAAGAAAAGAGAGTTACTATAAGTTATGACTAGGACTCATCTTGGTAAGCCTGACTTTCATGGATCATCAGCAGCCTCTTTAGTTGATCCAACATCAGTCATGAAGTTCATGGGTGGGTTGTTGTCAATCGCCACTGTGTAGCTTTTGCTCTTCCCATTTAGCGCAATAGAGGAGGTAATGCACTTCCTGCAGTCCTGCAAAAAACAAAACAAAAGTTTTGCATGAAGCTTTACCCATAGTGTAAAAGAATGATGGCACTGGAAGATTCTAGAAGGTCTTCTAACATAATTTCAGGGAAAACTAGACAACAAACCTAGCCAACAAATCCCTATTATTGTTGCTTCAGTGTTTCAACTGGCAACATTTTTAACACAGAATTCTACAAATACTTTGAAGGTAGAAAAAAAAAAGTATAATTTAGGTAATCGATCATCAGTCAAGTTAATCAGACCATCATAACGTTGTTTATCGTTACATTTCAACAATTGTTGTAAGATGATTAATGAGATAAGGCAAGCATCCACAGCCCAGGTCTGCAATTACACAATTACACTGTTTGTAATTGAGTCTTTGTTCTCATACGTAATTGTCAGACATTACATTGTTGCTATTGAGCAAAGCATTTATCCATTAATCTTACTATTTTCAATCAAGTGTTTGTTCAGACAGAATGCAGGATGAAGGTGTGTGTATTCTCGGTGTTGTTTCCTGTTCTATTGTGTGTTGTCATACAGCGGCATGGTGGGAACATCGCAAATGTGCTCTCATCTTTTCATAGGAGTGTTTGTCTGTGTTTCTGTGTGTCTGGTGGCCTCTGGTTTCTCACACAAACTAGTATCTGCTTGCCTCGCGGCTACATCTGAAGTTGGGAGTGTGTGTGTGTGTGTGCTGTGAAATGCCTAAATGTGTGCTGTGTGTGTGGGGTATGAAGTCTCAAAGCGTCAATCAAAATTAAATCCAAAGATTAAAGGAAGGGAATGCCCTTCCCTGCCTTTTAATTATAGTGTTTGTGGTGAAGGAGTCAGGAAACGCAGAGGCTAATGTAGCGTACAGTAACTTGTGTTCTGCTTACCTGGACAGGTAGACAATACAATTCCCTTACTGGGAGTCTCATGCCTAATTAATCATTTTTATTGTGGGTTAAAGGCAAAGAGGGTAGTTGCTATTGTAACCCAGGTATTTGGTATATTGTTTAAAGCAGAAGGGAGAGGCTGGAGGCAGACAGGTTAATCCTCTCCAGGCAACCGATTATAGACGTCGCTTTCCCGTCCTTCCTCCCTTGTATCATCTCATTGACTCACCCTTACACTCCCTTCACTCCTTGTTACCTGATTTTTTATCCCAACCACCATACCTACCCTTCCTCTCCTCTCTTTCCTCACACTGCTGCCTAATTTCAACATATTTCATATGGGATACGTAGCTCATTCCTCATGTGACCACTTTTACTTTGGCATGCATGTAGCTAGCAGGTACTGATATAGTAGAGAGAACAAATTTTAGAAATATCAACATTGGGACAAGTTTAAGCCAGAGTGTACAGTATAAACACCTTTATCCAGTCTTTTTCCCATGGTATGAAAAAAACACTTGTTCGTAATGTATAGTCTTTGCTGATGAACATCTGAGTTACTCCACAGCCAAACCTTTCACACCCTCACAAATAAAAAATGTGTACATCATTTGATCTGACTAACAAGCCAACCAACAACTTTACATGGTTTTCTTTTCAGTCACAATGTGCTGCACAATATTTTCTGACCAAGTCAATCAGCATTTTTACAAGCTTTTAGAAAAAATGGACGTACGTTAACAATGTGGGGTCTGCTGGGTTCTTTCAGTGTGTTGATGTTCTCTGTGTACCTCTGCCTGTTCTAAAGACATGCATGTGAGGTTAATAGGTAACTCTAAATAGGCCGTAGATCTGAAGGTGGTTGTCTGTTTCTCCGTGTTAGCCATGTAATGGACTTGTGACCTGTCCAGGATGTACCCCACCTCTCAGCTGGGATTGGGTCCAGGCCCTGAAAGACCCTGACGGTCTTCTCTGGGCCAAAGCTCATCTAAAGTGGACTGAGGCAAATTCTATAAAACATATGCTCCCATGCAGATGCCATGTTTTCAGGGAAAACAGGCCATACTGATATATTGTAGTTATTACAACAGCATGGCTTCATAGTAGAAAAGTCAGGGTACTGAATTGGCCTGCCTGCAGTCCAGTTTTTTCACAAACTTCATGAAACAAAACCTACAACAACAAAGACCCGGGACTAAAATCCTATATTGGACAAGAATAGGACAACATTTCTCTTCCAGTCGGTGCCATACTGATTTTAAAATATAAGGAAAGAATAAATGTGGACACGTGTGTAAGGACAGTATGGGCTGAAACACTTTACCTCCCTACTGGTTATTTCCACATATGAAATGATCACTTTTGGAGGATGGGAGGTGGTAGAATTAGCATAAATATCACTTGTATTAAAACAAAATTTATTTCAGTGACATACATGTAGGAATCTGGCAGTAGCACACGATAATTCATTGCAAAAACCTTCAGATTGGTCACAAATATTTATTTATTAAGTTGACAAGTGAAGATCCTGAAGTTCAGTGATGGTTATATTTATCTCAAAGTACATTTCCTGTAGCAAATGCATTATTATAAATTAGTATAGGAAAGTAATTTGTACAAGAGAATCATTTACGCCGTTATTAGTGTGATTCTTATTTTATATTGTTTGGGTAATTGAGCTGGATTAGCTTTATTTCTAATGCATCATAAAACTATGAGGCAAGAAAGGCGGCGCACTGGAGGAGACAAGCTATTCTGCTGAAGCTTTGATCTGCAGAAGATCTAATCCTTTAATGGATGAATGCTGAGTCATCCCGACGGTCGTCACACCGAGAACCATCTGTCACACACACAGCAGCAGCTTATGAAATCAGGACTGGGCCACACTATACTAAAATAAGATGAGCGTTATTTCCTCATAATTCACACAACGTCTAATGACTTGAAATATTTTTTAATGTGGTTAATACACCGAGATTATTTTTCAGTTTACTTTCTATATCTTTATAGATTTAGTGGCTCTCTGTTGTTTGTCTTTCATGTGGCTATCATTTCTTTCCCTTCCTATTTTCCTTTTTGGTTAACAGTTTCTAGTCACACTGCCAAAACCAGAGATTTTGATTCTGGATCAAACATCAATGTTTTTCACCCAACTGTGTTTACTTTAGCACTGACAAAAACATCTTTATTTTGCCAGTCCTCAATAAAGACACAGAACCCACACACAATAAGCTTTTACTTTGTGCAGCCGCCTTGCAGAAACTTAACAACCCCTTAGACACACCACCAGATGTCCCACTCTCTGTTTTATATCCCATGTAGATAGGATGTAACTGGTTTTTATACAAAACTTATATAATCTTAAACATGCACTTTGTACGCACAAGCTGATCCAGGATTATCTGATTCCACTTCAAACAGATCAATTCCTGAATTCCAGATGAAGTATTGATAACATGATTTGGACATCTGGAATATTACAATCTAAGATTTGTTCTGGTGCGTACTGTAAACCCGTCCTTTTGCAATCTAACCTCTAAGACGAGAGCGGAGGTGGATGAATGTTTTCAGTGCCATTTATCTGTCTGCCTGTCAGCAGGATTATGCAAAGACTACCAGTTTTATAAAACTCGGTCACACGATGGAACGTTCCCAAAGAAAGAACCTCTTTTTGAAAATTAAAAAGAAGTACCGTTTCCACGGTGAATTGTTAATGAAATATTAAATATTGTTGATAAAATGATTCCAAGAAGAAACTCACAGAATTAGATCCAAATTAAACTCAAATATGTTATGACAGATTTCCGAAGAATAGCTGTCATTCTGGACTGACTAGCTTAAAGGGTCCCAATTAGGCCGTTGCTCCCTCAGAGCACCTGAGGGTAGCCATGGCCCACAGGATACCTTTCCTCCCCTCTTACTAGCTCAATCCCTGTGCATGGATTAGAGATGGTTTGGATAGAACAGAGGACCCACAAAGCTTCTTGATCTTTTATGTTACTGTGCGAGAGAGTAGGTGTTAGTGAGAGAGGAATGGAGGCAGAGGCTCCGGCATGCTGCTGCAATGGTACTGTGTTAGTAACATGTTGGAAATATTTTATTACTAAAGAGCTTTGCATTGCTCTGCAGACACATGCCCGTCTATTTTATGCTGTCTACTGCGACTGGGTCAAAAACATGTGGAACAACCAGAAATGTTGGATACTCATGTGGGACCTTTTATCTCTTTGGACCCTGTTGCTGAGAGTACAGAAGTCAGCCTGGTGTTAATAAATTAGTGGTCGGTGTTGGGGATGAGCCTGAATGCTGCAGAACGATCAGTCACAAAAAGTGCCTATGAACGGACCTATTGTTCATCATAATTCTGCTCATCACCCAGTCCATACTTAGCCTGCACATACAGCGGGGCTATGTACTCAATTGAATTCCCATAATCCTACTCACTGTGTAGGTGAAGAGTTACGCAAATGGACACAAACGAAAATCTAACAAGGTGTGTCTGGAAATTTGTGAACTGTCAGCATTCACTGGGAGCTGGGGGGACGGTTTTTGTCTGTCTCAGTGTGTTGATGGGTTGTTCCGCTTTAAAACGTCCCTAACTGTCTGCCCGCTCACCCGCAGAGGTTTTTGTTTGTGCTGGACTGGCTATCATCATACAGCCATTATACAGGGAGCCTACATTGACAACTGTTTCTTATAAAGTGCCATAACATGCCAGCATGTCCAAGACTAGCCTTTAAAGGGATCATCCACCACCATCATCCACAGGCAGCAACAAATAAGCACAGATTGAATGGATAAAAATAACAAACAACAAACCTCTAAGATCTGACAACATCCTTAACTCTGTTAGCTAATTTATGATCAAAAATAAAACATTTTTAGATTAATTGTACAAATGCCCATTAATTGCATCTTACGTGATTTAAAATACTGTGGTAATTCTGTGCTGCAGCTGTGGCGTATACCATAGCCTGAAATGTACCCACAGATAAGAGCAACGCAGACCGTAACAACTGTGATAAGTCCTTTTGGTAGTACTGTGCTGTGTAAACACAATATGTTGATTATCACAAATAGCGCTGAATAACAAAATGTCATTGTATTTAGCTTTCTCAATATTGACATAGGATCCATAATATATTGACCTTTTGTCCTCCACATTTGCCACAGATAATTTGGTTTTCTGGTTTTTCTTTCTTTTCTTTTTTTTTTAATCTTATTTTTTTCTTGATATTTATTTTATCTTAAAGCCCTGAGGTATAAATTATTCACTTGGAAAATGCTTACTTTTCAGAACTAAGAGGACTCTTATGGACAGAGCTGCGATAAACATCTGCTTCCTCACTTCATCATGCTGAACTACACGCAGTGCATATCTGAAAAGGCTCTTCTGTCTCTTTATTATTTATTAGTTTGCATTTTTTTTAAAAATCGTAATCACAAGTGGTACTTTTCCAACCCTCCCACTAAACATTGGATGTCAGCTAGACTGGCTGATCATGTCTATATTGGACCTGTCACTCCATGAACAATTCTGGACATCTATACGATGTCCAAACCAGGTCCACAATTTGGAACCGTGACCCAACCTGGACGTCAATATGACGTTCTACATTTGAGCTTTGGACTGGATAATTTTGTTTGGACATCATGTGGAAGTCTATGATGGGTGCAGGGAGTTTGCATGATTAATAAATGTTTTTTTGTAATTGTACAAATATCAACATTGTTATCATCATGATACATATAAATAGAGATTATTTATAAACAAAAACAATATATTATTTTCTAGCCTATTAATTTATTCAGTACATTTTTATTTTAATTAATCCGCTTATTTGTTTGTAACCAGCTTAAAACTGTGATTTATTTTTAAAAAATTTAAATACCATATATCTTCTAATAGTGGCCTGTCTCTTATTGACGCCGGTTTCTAATAAACGCCGGTTTGAAAACATGTCACGACAAATAGACACCTCCGCGCTGTCGTTGGTCCTCCCACGTCTCATCACTCGGTCAGCTGTTTCCAATCAGCCGTCACCTACGACCAGCAGCATTTAAGGTGGATGCTCGGCGACCGTCGAAGTGGGATTATTACACTGAACTGGAACTGTCCGCTAGCAAACCTGCTAACGTGATTTTCTGGTCTTTTACTTCCTCTTGAGGAGAGTCGGGTCGAGAGAAGTTTCGGGGAGCAATATGTTTTGGAGCACTGTAAATAAACGCACCTTTTCACCTCAGTCAGAAAACCGCCTCTGGGTCCTCTTTCCCTCTCACTTCCATAACAATTCCGTCTGAGAAGGGAATAAGAGCCAGTCTCCAACAACCGCCGGTCTCTTTTGATAATTTTTGGAATAAACGCCAGGGTTACTATTGGAAGATATACGGTATTAAAAACATTGAAATCCATGTTAAAATGTCAAATAATGTTTAAAATATTTAGAAAATATTTGGAATTCATGTTAAAAAGAGTGCAAAGTGTAAAAGAGCATTTGCATTATATTCTATTCAGTTCAACTCACTTTTATTTCTACAGCGCCAAATCACAACAACAGTCGCCTCAAGGCACTTTTATATTGTAAGGTAGACCCTATAATAAGTCAAACGTTGTGCTTTCCATTCCTACTGAACCATTACATATGGTTCAGCTTTTGTTTTAGTGAGGTTGGGATCCAGTTTTATTGTGAAGAGGTGTGTAAGAGGAAGTGAGTGTGTTTGTGATTGCAGCAGGAAAGTGTGAGAAATTTGTGCAAGTGTGTATGTGTGAACTGGACTATCTGCTTGACAGTCTTTGTTGTTTTGCACATTTTGCAAACTGTCTCAGCTGCAAAACCACCATGCAGCTGTTCACTTTTGTTTTAGCTCAAGAGCCTGCGCCATCTTGGAGATGTCCACTGATTATTCTGCATTCCTTCACACTAAACTGTTTCTGCACAGAAATCATGATCTCCACCCTCTAGAAACTTGGGACTACAGAACCTATAAATGAGGAAACAGTATAGAATGTTTAACATTGAAAAGATGTCCACAATGACCACATTTGGACTGGAAATAGCCCGTACACGGAGGTCCCACGGACGTCAACACTAGAATTATAATAGACGTCGAAACGTTGCCTGGCATTGCAAAACAACCCCTTCAGTGGACCAAAACTGTACGTCCAAAAATGACTTATAAAAGACGTCACTCCAACGACACTTTGCGCAGTGGGCTTGGTTGCACTCAAATCTTCCACAGCTTTAAGCCTCTTTGTATTTAGCAAACAGTTAGAGCTAACACAGGACACAAAGACATGCATGCATGCATGCACACAATGACGCTTGTTAGGCCCTGGCAGAAAGAAGAAAAAAAGAAAAACTAGTAAAGGAGGGAGAAGGAAAAAAACTATCCCCGAGGTAGCTTGTAAATTGCACTGGAATGCTGATTTAACCAATGAAATCTCAGGAACTGGAGCCAGAGTGGGAGGGGCGGGCATTCAGCAATGATGATGTTAATACAGCCAATTAGAGTTGTGCGACCACGCTCAGTTTTCCCCCCTCCACAATGTCAATGGCAACATTTATCCCCCAATAAAACAGACATGATCTCAGGTGCCTGGGCCCTGCCAGGGCTTTCCGTTCCTACAAATTTCAGTTGATTGTACAGTGCTACGCCTGTAAGCACTTGGAGGGTTGATTACTGAGCTTGTGTTACATGTTTAAAGGGAGAATCCACTCATTTTTTTGAGTGGAGTGGGGGTGTTTCTATCTGATGGTTAAAATATTAGTTCTTAAACAGCTTCCCAACATCACAGAGAGAGAAAGTTGACACAGTAGATGTGTTTCTGTAAAAATACACATATATACACAAGTACTCAGGGTGCAGGATTAACCCCGTCGGGTAGGAAACAGCAGGAATGACACGACAACCTGAAACAGTGAACAAAGAATCTAAATCACATTAAACATCAATTTTTCCAGATCTCACTCTCTAGGCGGCTAATTGGCATACTCAAATATTAAAGGAACATGTGAACTTTTCCTTGCAACAATGACAACCATGCACAGCACTACTTTCTCAAGCATAACGTCATCAGATAAACTTTACATGGATGTTCTCTCGTGGTTTTCTGTGTGCAGAGAAATGAAATGTGAAAACCCCCCCAGAAATAAAGCAAAACAGACACGGAGAGAGGGGAGCAGAAAACTTCAGATGTGTGTTTCATATTTGTGCAAAAATGTGTGATTCGCTGCAATTACAGTAGTAATGCAGTTCATCTGCGCAGGATTATTTCCGATTTTTAAAAGACATGGTTGAAATATTATTCTGAAATGTTTTGTACTCTAAACGTTTCATTTGCCAGACTGCCTTTGTAGCTTGAAATGCACGAAAGCGTATTGTTTTTCAGAATTCTTTGTCAAATGGAACAAAAAGTTCAGTTAAAGTTGTAACAATGAATAATGCATAACGAGCTTCATAGTTGTGTTTATCCTCATTATCTTCTGTGTCTTCAGTGCCGATCAAATCCATCTTTTGTTTTTTGCTCTATTGCAGGTTCAGTTTAACCAAGAATTAAGAATTCAGCCTCAGTGTAAGAACAAAGAAATAAAATACTGGACTTTTTTCTGCATTTAAAAGACAAATACCTGCCACCATTACGCTGTATTCATGCAGTCAGCAAACGTTTAGGACTTTCCTCTTAACTGATGGCAGTTTATCTAATTCATGAAAACATCACACAATATTTAGTCATTTTAAATGTCATGCTACCACACTACAGCTTCTGTCCTACATACATGCTGTTACCTTATAATTACAGTCAAATATTTTGGTTGCAGCAGCCTCACTGTTTAAATGAAGCTCTCTGACGCTGCTTGTGTGTTCTGCACCAGCACGAAGGTGTGGATGAAGTCGCCGCTAATCTTGTTCATGCATCTAAACACCAGAACGTTTTAATCTGCACGACAATGTTGGCTTAAGACTGAGGAAGCCGGCTGAATTAACGCCGTAGTACAGGCTGTGTGGTGCGTTGGTGTTTTGGAGGAGGTCGGTGTGTATGCTTTTTCTCTGCAGTACTTTTTTTCAAACGGAGTTTTCAAAAGGTTGTGCGTGCTGATTCAGATCCCGTGTGTGTGTGTTTTGTGTGCGTGTGCGCTCTTGTAAATTGTGTTACTGGTTCAGGAGCAATTAATTTCCTGGAGTGCATCTGCAGTGCAGAAAATGTTGTGTAGATACATCACAAAAAAAAAGCAAGATTACACAAAGAGTGGAGCATGCTTCAGCGCTCCTAGCTGCATAATTGCACGTTTTTCTACGGCCTCCTTTTAGAGTTTTTTTGGATAATGAGTAATGGTTTTGTACACAGTACAAGAAAGCTTGTATTATATACAAAAATAATTCATTACACGTGTTACTTTTTATATGGTAATTAAATAATTCATGCCTCTGAAACTAAACCAGTTGACCTGTAGCCTGCTCTTAACTAAAGCAGCCAAAACTCTGACTGGAAGGATTTCAGCCTAAAAAAATCAGCGGTGACACACGCGGTGAAGCATCCTGTGTCAAAATAAGATTTGGTCTTATTGGGACAACGCAGTTCACTTTCTGTAAAAATTGGCAAATTTGTCAGATTTCTTGCTTCCTGTTAGTAGCATCCAGCTGTGTCCTCCAGACCTCTACCTCTGTTTTCTCGCTATCACACTGTTTTCATTTGATTGTGTTTTCCATAAAGGCAGGGTGTTCAGCATTATCCAGCAGTGATCTCCACCTCTCCCTTGTCATTAGCAGTGCCACTTAGCAGCTCAGCTATCTTCCTGAGACAATGCTTCATCACTGGATTAGGCTTTAATTGGCTGCATTAGCTGGGTGCCTTCCCCCCGGCTCTGCAGCAGCTGTGATCTTAAACACTCGCCGCCTGAGCCAGACACACTGAAGGCTTTGCCTCGCCACTAAGAGTCAGGTAGGAATGGTAACGTGTTTTGGAAACTGGTGCACTTTTGGATAAACAATACAATTCAACACTTGCTTGTAATTATGCTGCCATGGTTACTTTTCTAACTAACACTAATCCTTTACTTTGGACCATAAAACAACAAAAAAGCAGTCGGGGCTAAAGATGAGTAAACTCACTGGCTCGTTAGCAACCATGGGGTCAGAGGAAAAACCTAATCAATACGCACATTTTTGGTGGGTTCTGTATTTTTTATTTTTTTTTTATTAATTATTTTGGGGAAGTTTACATATTTAAAGACACATTTCAAGATTTTATAGCCTTTTTTTTTAATGTCTTCTGGTCTCAGCAAATTCTATACAAAAATAAAACAAAAACAAACAAAAAACAAAACACACAAAAACCTGCATAATGGCCATAAAAGGGTTCGGACCAGCACTCACATAAGTGAAACGTGAGGTTTTAGGTCCTGCATCCAAAGCTGTGAAGGATTTCAATTTTTATATGCTCACATAAAAAAGGTAATCAAGTTAAAATGCACAAACAGGCTTCGGCTGACATGTTTCTACTCTACGTGCAAAGTTTTTTGCACGTCTA
>VURO01021733.1:4113-14271 GCA_015108175.1 Pelvicachromis taeniatus
AATTTTTTTTCCCCGCCCCCGGGAGGGGGGGGGGGGGGGGGGACAATTAATGAGCCTCCTGGCATGTGAATTGGTAAATAACAGATATTCCAGAAAAGCTGTTTTTTGTTGTTGTTGTTTTGCAAAGCTAAATTTCTGGCAGCATCAAGATGTGACGGTCACTAAAACTAAAGTTTTAACATCGTGGAGTCAGTTTCATCTGAGACGGGAGTGCCGGCTGGACACGTGAACTCGGATTACCATCAGTGGCAGCATTCCTCGAGGCTGTTGCCGCGGCTCTAGAAAAGGCGAGTTTTCCCAGGAGTCAATTATTCATTAGATTAGTGTGGAAACAAGGTTCTGGTGGTTGTGTACTGATGAATTACAGTGGCCGGTAATTTGCACGGTAATTAAAGATTTGAGCTCCTCGCTGTGCTGGAAGCATAAATCACATTTGCAAAGATGTCTGTGAAGCACTTCACCTCATTACAGCCAAACTCCTTGTGTTTGTACTCGAACCTTTATCACAGAGACTTTTCCATAACCCAACATTGTTTACAACATAATGTTTCGTCGGCACATCAGAAGGGTTCAAGTCGAAAATCTCCCTGAATATGGCTCCATACACTGAAGCTTTAAATTCAGCTGTTAACTGCATTTTCATTCAGTCAATTCAAAGGCTAACTAACTAACTAGCTAACTAGAACTAGCCCTAAGTTGGTTTCTGATAAGTCAGAACAGTCCTGGGCAGTCACAGCTCCATTCCTTTATAATTATGATAATATGTCGAAGGTTGCTGTCTGTACCAAAGAAGAAATAATGAGTTGACATTGAATGTGTTTTCATTGTTTGTTTTTTAGTAACACTGGCAACTATTAGCAATGAATGGAAGATGAATGGCTACTCATCTACAGTCAGTGGAGTGGATGATAGGGTGGGGCTAGGTTTCACAATGGGTTCACCCGAAACCTTGGCTGATTGTGACCAGCACCCATTTCCACACCTCAGCTCGTGTGAATAGGCAGAGGATCATTAGGGGTCCATTGTCCCTCTTGGGGGGGCCACTCCCACATTAAATCTGGGACTCTCCACCATTTGACCTTAGAACTGAAGAAGCTTCTGATATGAGAGGTGAAACGTCTTCAAGCAGCTTAAAGTCCAGACGCTTTTCTTTCCAAGCTCAGCTCCTTAGACGACGATGACCTGGATGACTGAGAACCTTGGTGGAGTTTCTTTTCTCCTTTTAGCTCAAGTTGATGAGATGCTACTAAATGAAGAGCTAAACAATCCGTATTATCTTTTCGACAGCCTAATAAATAAGTGACATCACTCTCAATATAGAGATGAGACATGAGGTGTTCAGCTTAGCAAAAGTCTAGAAACCGCGTGAAAAGCTAGCTAGCTGTGGCTGAACTTGAGTTTTCCACCTACCAGCATGTAAAGCTGAAATGATTGTCTGGTGTATATTGTTTCATCTTCAGACTACCAATAATGTACAGTTATGCTGTTTGTTTGTCTTACTTATTCACATGGTATACTTTTAAGGTGGTGCCCGACACATGGAGTGTCACTCCCAACTCTACATTTTTCTTCAGTGCAACAGGGTTACATGCGTGAAGTGGTTTTTGAACCATGTTTTCTTAAACCAGACCAATCTAAGTGCATTTTAGTGCTTATATACGGTGGCCCTGAGAGGCCAAATGCTGCAAAAACACACAAAACACCTGCAAAAAGAAAAACGCTGTAAAAAACACACACAACACCTGCAAAGACAAAAATGCTGCAAAAGCGCACAAAACGCCTGCAAAAAGAAAAAAGCTGCAAAAGAAAAATGCTGTAAAAACACACAAAACACCTGCAAAAACAAAAATGCTGCAAAAGCGCACAAAACGCCTGCAAAAAGAAAAAAGCTGCAAAAGAAAAATGCTGTAAAAACACACAAAACACAACGGAAATGTTTCTGGGGAGACGATAACCCGGCGGACCAGACAAAACATGCTAGCCATTGTGCTGGGACTGGGAGACACATCAAAGAATTGGCGGAGAGGTAAATGTGTTGTAATCACATGATTCTTATAATACTACAGATATCTGGAATATACATACAAAGATAATTCTAACAACAATTATGTTTAATGTAGCTTTTGGTTCGTGCAACTGGTCCGTCGGGATATTGTCTCCCCAGAAACAGTTCCGTTGTGTTTTGTGTGCTTTTGCAGCATTTGGCCTCTCAGGGCCACCGTACTTAAAACTAAAGAACAAGTGAAAGTATAAAGCCAGTGAAAACCATAGACACTGTGTTACTTTTAGAATCTGCCTTTCAAATCTTTGCAAGTGACATGTTGGGTTTGTTTGTTTTAGAGCCAAAAATAACTGAAATTACTCTCCAAGGCAGAAATCCAATTAAACTCTTTTCCTGATATTAATGGGGATTTTTATGGAGGATTTTATTCATGGCTGTTTTGGATTGTTTGAAGAATGATGTATTTAAACATGAAGAGGTACAGACAGAAGGATCCTGCATGACATGAAAGCTGAAGCAAAAACAAAAAAGTCGTCATGAAAATGACACCTGGTGTTTAAAATGTGGTCAAAGCAACACTTCTTCTTTGCTTAGTGAACTCCGTCCTCCAAGATAAAAGTGGACTTTTTACCCCCTTCCCCAGACAAAGTTAATTTCCACGGTTTCTGTCAAACAACATTTTCACTGCTTGCCATTGTTTAATTAAGAGGAGGTGTGTGCCACACAGGAGCATGCACACTTTGGCTGGATGAAGGAACTCCTCCGCTGGGACTTCATTCGGTTTGAGAGACTTGTGTAGGTGGGAGACAGGAGATACGCTTGCCAGAGAAACATACAGCACTCCACCAACACACTGAACGCCCCAAGGGAGGAAAGGCAAAGAATTCCTCCTGGATTTTCCCTTTCAGTCTCTCCTTCACTTTCTTCCTCCCTCCCACCCTCCTTCTCTCCCTCCCTCTTTCTCATTTGGTTGTGGGTAATTCATTCTGGACTATCAGAACCATTCAAAGCTCCAGCACAGAAATGAAGGCTATAATTGGTTTCTGTGAGGTCCGATCGTCCTCATTGAACCTTCTCGACTTTCTGTCCCTGCACGTATGATAAAGAAGAAAAGGCTCCTAAAGACATGGAGATCATGGCGCATGCAAAAGGGCAGCGATGTACTCGCGTGTCCAGAACATCCTGAAATTCAATGCTTTTGATTTGCTTTCGTCCTTTGCAACTGTTAAAGACTCATCACTTCACGTGGCACCCTTTGGAGTGCACACTAGAGGAGATGGCAGTGTCACAGGAGGAGCTGGAGGTGGAAAATTCAAACGGGGGACTTGGGACAGATCGTTGTAGTTTTCAGACCTGTAAATAAAACCATCATGTAGGAGGATGCTGACAACAGAAGCACAATTGTTTCCTTGTAAAAACAGAGAGACAATGCTGCTTATCGTCCAGCATATGCGTGTCCTTTTAAAGAAAGCTTTTTTTTTTTTCTTTCATGTTTCATTAAAACAATACAAGATGTAGCCTTCCAAGGTTACATGTTGTATCAAATGGCATATAAATGCTAGTCATGCACCTTCTGGCCTCTTAACTCGTGATTACGTCTTCTCTCGTTTTTCTGTTTAGTACCTCCTAGTCTTCTCTGCCTCGCCCCCTGTCTAAAGGAGGGAGGCGGGAGAAGAGGATGCATGATTTCCAGAGGTGTTTGTACCCTTGACATATTGAAGACGTGTGGCACGCTGTTGGTTTATACAGAGTGGGTGGGAGAGGTAATGTACAAATAACTTAACATGATCAATAGATGGATCAAACCATCTGCCCTTCAGCCTTCGTGTGTGTGTGTGTGTGTGTGTGTGTGTGTGTGTGTGTGAGAGACATGTGGGAAAAACAAAAGCGAAATGCATGATAACTGTGAACTGCACCGAATTTCACTCAATGCAGAAGTAAATGTATAAGTTGCCACGCACAATGTTGTGGCCATGTGCTCATCTGAGATCATAAGATTCAGCAGAACAACATATAGACAACGCAGCTTCACCACACATTCTATTTAACACACCCGTCCTCTCTCCTTGGGTCTCGTCCTCGCCTCCTCCATTCACATCTCCAATGGCAGGTATTAAAACGCAAGCAGTGAAATTTAGGATCAACCTTTTGAAAACATTTTGAGTGTCAGGCTGAAAAACAATAATTTGAAAGTCAGCAAACACCTGACAAAGCTGAGAGATGGATCGAACCCTTCACTTGATCCCTGTACTGATTATTTATTGACTTTAATTTTCTTGACTTTCAAGCTTGTTAGAAAATTCTTTTTTTTTTTTTCTTCTTTTACAGCAACAAATTTAAAGAGGCTGGAGGCTCGTTAATCAGTGCCACATTAAGTAGCACACTACTAAAATCCTAGAGCTCAACTCACCAAAACCATCGCACAGATAGTTCTGTTGTTTGGAGCATTTTTATGGAATTATCTGAAAAAGCACAACAAAATCGCAAACACTGCAAAGGATTCAGTTCAGGTGAAGGTGAGCGGCAGCAGACAGATACTAACTTTAATCCTTCATAAAGTTTAATAGAGGGAGTTCACCCCGTGTGCAGCTGTCTTGAAGGGTTAAATGAGCTCTAATCTATAAACCAAAGGTTTGGTTTCACTTTTCACCGCTGGAGTTTGCTGCCCAGAAGAGATCTGGTCACCAGATGGTTCGATTAATGAGTGAACAATTAATCCAGAATGTAGAAATAAGATGAGTGCTAATTATAATGTTAAAACTTTCCCCTTAATCATAAATGCCTTTTGCATATTTAAGTTACTTGCTTCATACTATATGCCACAAAATATTTGATCCACTGTTTTAAAAAAAAAAAGCAGCATGTCTTTAAGTTAAATGATAAATACACCTTCTTTCTTGTCTGAAAATGGCACCAATAACAGAAAGAAAACTTATGTAATTTAATTTGACTTAATCTGGTTGGCCACAGTGCCAGAATAGCTGGTTAAAAGCTGCAAAACGAACCCCTCGTTAAAGGCTACTTTAAAGTACTTGACCGCTGTTGTGTAATTCTGTGTGTGAGTGCTGAAGTTCGCCTCAACATTTAACCACAATAAAGAGCCGAGTGTTAGAGCCGAGCGCTTCTTGAGCCTCCGTGACTGCAAAATGCCAGTGGCTCCAAACGCCATCTGTGACTTTTGTCAGATGGTTCCTGTTGCCTGGTGCACACACAGATCACCGACGCGCACACAGACGCGCACACAGCACCTCTGCACCAACACTTCCAGACAAGATCCGGCTGTCACCCCCAGCCACCAGCGGGGGCCCGTTCCTTTGTCAGTCCAAACGTCTAAGGCGGGGAAGGCCGAGCATGCCCCCTGGTCTTAACTGAGAGCGCAGCAGAGATGAGAGAGGCTCTCGATTTACCCTGGCATCTGCTTTTTAACCGAGCGTCATGAAAACTCTAATAAAGCAGTTCGTTGTTTTTCATTCTGTTGGAAAGACATTTTCATCCCCCCAACAGTCGTCATTAGCACTGGTGATTAGAGAGGCAGGGCCCACCATGGACAGGTCGCCAGTTTACTGCAGGGCTAACGGATAAAGACAGAGAATCATTCGCACTGTAATATCCCCACACCTGTGGTCAGCTTAGAATCACCAATTAACCTAGCATGCATGTTTTTGGACTGTGGGAAGAAGCTGGAGAGAAGCCACACTGGCACAATCCACACGCTCCACACAGAAAGCCTCCATCTGACTGGCCAGCGTGTTTGAGCCCAGAACCTTCTGTCTTTGAGGCAATAATGCTAACCACTGCACAACCATGCTGCCCCCCCCTGTCTGTATAAGCAAAGCAATATACAGACAGTTGAATATTGATGTAGAGGACAACAGCACGTCACCACAGAGGTGAGAGCATGACAGAAACACATGACTGCACTTATCTGTGCGCCGTTTATAATTCTTTATTCAGCAAACCTCGTCTCCACGTGTCGGAGGTGCAGCTTTAGCATTTCAACTGTCGTTTTTAACCAGCATGTGTCCATATGAGACTTTCTTACATTTGTGTAATATCTCTAAAATTAGAAACTATTATTTCAGAGTGACACTGAAAACCAATTCACACATAGACTGGACTATTGTGATTTATTATTATCAGGCTGTCCTAAAAACTCCCTAAAATCCTTCAGTTGATCAAAAACGCAGCCGCAAAAGTGAGAGCATAATTCTGCTATACTGGCTCCTCTACATTGGCTCTCTGTTACACCCAGAACTAAATATAAAATCATGCTCCTCGCATACAAGGTCTTGAACCATCAGGTCCTATCTTAAAGACCTCATAGTACCATATCACCCCAACTGAGCACTTCACTCTCAGACTGAAGTGCAGAATGGGAGGCAGAGGCTTCTTCTGTGGAACCAGCTCCCAGTTTGGAATTGGGAGATTAGGCTTAAAACTTGCCCGTTTTGATAAAGGTTGTAGTTAGGGGTGGATAAGGTGACCCATAACCCTCCCTTATGGTGTGTTCACATTCAGGGGCTGCATCCTTCAGAGGCCGAATTTGTAGACCAATTACGTCACAGCGACTCGACGAAGCCTATCTAAATTCAAAGACTTCTCCAAATGTCGCCTTCATTTCCCCAAATTTGAAGGATGGGTTGGGTGTATCCTTTGTGGTCCAACCTATCCCAGAATTCATAGCACGGCCCAGCCAATTCCAGTTTCCAACAATGGCGGCAGCTACCTTTTATTTATTTTTTTATTAGTTTTAATATTGCTTTTATAACTCTTTCTGGGTCACAAAATAAGCTTTTAAGATATTTTTAGGCGAGAATGTAGCTGTGTAAATTTCAAATATCTGCTCAAATTATCAAGAAATCACGTATTTGCAAAAGTGCTCCAACATTTTTGGAGATATTTGTTACCCACCAGCTCAATCACTGGCCGGTTGGTCAAGGCTCACTAGAGCCTGGGAGAACAGCGGACTCCCAGCACATTGATTTCAAACCCCCCGCGGTCTTTCGCTACTCAGGTTATGGTCTATAAGTCACTTAGATAACTTAAACATGTTATTGTTTGGCTTTTTTTCAGTGTTTTGTTTGTTCCTGAGTAAATCGGGTTGGCGTGTCTTTAAAGTTATAGGTTTCACTCAGCTGAATAAACATCAAACAGAAAACTGATTAAACAGAAGTGTGAGATGGTTGAGAATTTACTCCAGTGTCCTGTTATATTTGAGGGAGCAAGGAGCAGATGGCTGGGTTTATTAAACTCCACCGAGACAGCTGGTGATGCAAATCTGAAGGCTAGACCGTCCCATTTCACAGCCTCGTACATCTGGCCTTCTTGGTCTTCGAAGGACCCGGCCCACATGACCGCGAAGGCCGGATCCTTCCTATGATGGACTGAGTGTTTCTTCTTCATTCACCTCTTTTCATTCTCTATCAACCAGATGGCTCCCCGTTCCAGACCCTGGTTCTGCCAGTGATTACTTCCTGTTAACAGGGAGTTTTTCCTTCCTGCTGTCGCAAAGTGCTTTGTTGGGGTTTTCTCTGCATTACTTTAGAATCTATACTGTACAATATAAAGTGCCCTGAGGCGACTCTTGTTGTGATTTGGTGCTATATAAATATGCAACATAAATGGTGTGCATCATTGCCAAAAGGCAGCAAGTGTAGCATGTATTGCATGTATTCTTCATCTCATGCTCACAGACAAACACAACCATAAATTAGCTTTAACCAAGTCTTACATGGTCCTTGCCTGTCAGATTAGCACAGAGATGACAGGCACACCTCGTTAAAGTGACCTTATTAGCACCACCAATGCATCCAGTTTACTGTAAAACCATCATTTATCTATAGTATGTCAAGGTCACCTGTCAGTTATGTAGAGCGGATGAATTGTATCTGGACCAACATTTTAAGCTTAAAAAAGCAGCGCTTGGCTCAGGAATTGCCAAAATAAATGCAGCTGAGTATAGGAGAATAAGTGCATTGGGAAATTAGTGTCATTTTAACAGGCTAGGTGGAACATGTGCTAAATGACAACAAGGCACTTTCAGAGGCTGAGTTTGGTTTCCCGTCTTCAGCCGAATCGCTGCTGTCTGTATTGGTATTTGAGAGGGTGATGGGATGTCCTGTCATTTGGCTGATGCTCAGAGGTGCTTACCACGCAACACTCCCAGCCTTCATTGGGAGGCTGCGCTCAGCACTCGGCGGAAATGAGCAGTCATTAATGTATCAACCTAGCAGCCCGGTGTCCACTTGAGTGCCATCGCTCGCCAGGGTTTCTGTTTGTAAAACAAACAGACTGGAGAAAGGGGATGAGTGCTGAACCTCTGATAAATCCCAGGGCTTCACAGGCTCGTGAATTGTGAACAAGGGGTTAGTAAGAAGGGGTCAGGATTTACTGTCATTTCACGTCATTGCACGTGCTGGTTTGAACAGCAGAGCACATATTCATTAGGAACCCCTTTATCCTACTCAAACACAGCTAATGAGATACCGCCGTGTTACACAGTACAAATAATAGTAAATATGTTCTTGCTGGAGTGTGTCTTGATTCTGTCATCAGTCCAGCTCTTCAAATTAATTGACTTATTCATGAAAAATATACTGTTGTTTCCTGTCAATACATTACTTGTGAAGTCTTAAATAAAAAAGTTTAAAAAAAAACCAAACAGATTTGATTAAAGACCAAATAAGTGAATCATGTAAAATGTATTTTTAATTATACTAATGGGAAAGATCTTCCAGTGGAACATCAGCATAATTAATTAACAAATAGATAAACTACCACCTGCTACGGTTGATATGCTGTCATACATTTTTCCAAATCAAGCACTGTTTACGAAAGATGGACATAATTCCTGTGATGTCATCCAGTGGTGGGGGTGCGAGGTGTTAAGTCAGCTAGTGTTGTTAAAACATTTGAATGCACAGGAAGTCAAATATGTGTGCAAATAAATCCATTAAAAATACTCCAACACCACCGATATGGGCGAGTGGTCCGTGTCAGTGAACCAGCGATTATGCCCACCTAATCTTGTAATCCTGTATATCCTTAATCAATATTATAATTTAAGATAAGCTATACAAAAATTAAATCTCTATACAGTTCTCATAATTGGTTAAATTAGCTACAGACAACAAGACTGTTTTGTAACCGACTGTTGGACATGTTACGATGGGAGCATATGGGGACCAACATGCTTTCAGTTACGCTACTGCAGTGCAATTTTATGACTCTTAAGTGTTGTTTTGAAGGCTACATCTTGCTGCAAACATAAATTATGAAGAAAAAGCTAAATGTGCTTTCATAGATAAACATTTAACAGTTGATGTTGGTCACATACAATAGATGTGACATAAATCAAAATGTCCTTTAGCCATAATGCAGAGCACCGTGAGGACCTGGACATCGTGAAGTCATTGAGTCAACCACTGTGTAGCTACCAAATACCGTATTTTCCGGACTACAAAGCGCACCTGAATATTAGCCGCACAACTTGAAATTATGAAAAAAAAATAAAAAATCATATTTTGTTCATACATTAGCCGCACCAGATTAAAGGCGCAGGTGCGCTAGCGGGCTAGTAGCGCTAGGTGCGCTAGCGGGCTAGTAGCGCTAGGTGCGCTAGCGGGCTAGTAGTGCTAGCGGGTGGGCTAGTTGCTAGTAGCGGCGGTGCACGACCCGCCTTGCGGGGGGAGGGGAGGGCAACTGAGCGACTGCTCCACCAGCCTCGGAAGAGTCCCGCAAAGTGGGCCGCGCACCGCCGCCCGACCGACCCAGCCCTTAGAGCCAATCCTTATCCTGAAGTTATGGCTCTGACTTGCCGACTTCCCTTAGCTGCCTTGTTCTAACATGCCAGAGGCTGTTCACCTTGGAGACCTGCTGCAGATATGGGTACAGGGCCAGCCAGAGCCAGCTTGCTAATCTAGTCTCTTTTTTGCGCTAATTCGTACGGCACTACTTTGGCTGGCGGACGGACATGTGACCAACATAGCACTCTTTCCGTGTCTGATCACATGCCTTTCCGCCAGGCAAAATGGCGGAACAAACCAAAACAAATCCTCTTACGATGTCACAAAAATCATGAAAAAGCCTTAGAAAAGCCGCACCGGACAATAAGCCGCAGGGTTCAAAGCTTGTGCAAAAAGTAGCGGCTTATAGTC